>UXGC01002297.1:0-12551 GCA_900480045.1 Eurytoma adleriae
GGCCTGGGGTGGGGTAGTAAAAAACTGACGAGATTGGTCTGACCGGAATCGGCATTTATCACTTATTTTCGTTTTTTGGATTATTCTAGGTATTGGTCATTTTAGCTGTAGATTTTAAGATTTTTTTACTGTTTGTAACATTTACGTAAGAGGTCGTATTTTTATTCGTGCGGGCCTGGGGTGGAGTAGTGAAAAGCTGATGACGAGATTGGTCTGACCGGAATCGGCATTTATCTACTTATTTTTGCGATAGCCTTATAGCCTCGGGTCCTGGGTTATCATAATCTTCTACTCCATTCTATTCTATTTTTGTTTAATTTTATTAATCAGGTATTTAAGTTTACTATTTTGATTTTCATATACCTTTATATAACTTTATAATTTAATAAAATTTCAATCGTATATATTGTAGCTACATTCTTCTTAATCGAATTCGATGAGCATGAATACTAATAGGTTAATTTTTGGACCTTAAAAATCATTTGGTTTAAATAACAAAGTAGTGTTTGCGACAAAATTTGATTTAACAAATTTGTTAGTCTGCGCCTCAAAATTGAAATCTGCTACTTTTCGCAGCGAGCGACGGTGTAAACATAATTTTTGTATAACATTACGTAAGACTTAAAGAAGGTAATGAGAGAGCCGCGTGTAACGGAAGAGGAACTACAAAGAAACAGTAACAGATCAGAGATCACACTTTATTTCACTGATTCGTTGTATCTTTCTGTCCCCTTCCTGTCTCGTTAATTCGATCGACAAGACCCTTCCCCCCTCACCTCCTGAAACAACAAGTATGAGTGACCGAGTTTTTGAGCGTCAATTGTTTTCACATACATTTCCACCACTTAATATACCCAATACCGCCGCAGTAAACATGATTTTTTTATCCTTCACAATGAGTAATTGTCATCCGGACAAGAAATCGATTAAGCCACGGTCCCGATCGCTCGGGTAAATCACGCTCGACACCTCTCAAAAAGCGAATTCAATATTCCAGCGTTACCTTGACACTCGGTAAAGCAAACGGGAGGCGCGCACTCGGCACCGTAACGACGGGGAAAAAATCGCGGCGAGGGACGCGAAATAAACGCAGGCGGCCGGCGGCGACGCGCGAGTGACACCGTCGGAGTGGCCGCCGCTGGAATTGACGGGCGGGACAAGCGGTTTGATTAAGTGGGCTCCTCGCGCGCCACTAACGCCACGGACATTCGCCGATTCATCCGGTCTCATTAGTGCCGAGAGGCCGCGAGTAGCCCGACCTCGGCGCTCTAATAGAAAATTCCTGTTGCCCGTGTGTACACGTTGGACAGGTGTTGATCGGCTAGTCCATTGTAAACACGGTGCGGGCGTGAGCGATGGGAACCGTGTAAATCTGAAAAACGTGAAATTTCACTTACAAAATGTGAATAGTGATGTATTTATTGCGTGAAGGTGAAAAGTCGTTCACATATTGAATAAGATTTCACATACAATATGTCACCATTCAAATTTTATAAGTGAATTTCAGATTTTCATATTTAGAGAGAAAGAAACGGATCGGAGCTTTTCCGACGGGCAGACGCGTAGGTACTGGGAGAATTTTCTTGGGAAAATTATGAAGAATTATATCTGAAAATTAAACGCAATTGAAAGACGGTTTGCAGACGTATTACAGATTTTTACGGGAAAATCACTGTGATTTTTATCTGCATTTTACTGGCTCATGGAAAAGTAATTATTGCGCGAAAAACTCCCTAAAAATTAAGGAGCTTTTCACGCCGCCGAAGATTTAGGTAAAAATTAAAAAATATTACCAGCGTTGTACGTTTTTTCGCATAATTTTTACGAGAAACTTCCTCAAAAATGAAAATCGATAAATAAGCATAAAAAAATGGGTGAACGAAGAAAACGCGACGCGCGATGAATTTAGCTAGTTTCGCAAAAGATCGATCGGAAGTAATTTTCAGCCGCCGACGCGGCATCGGGAAATCACGGCGCGCCGTAGAAATCGGCCGAAGGACCTTGAGCAATTGTGAAAACAGCTGCGCTCCCCCCGTCAAATACGCAGCGACGACAATGGCAGCCGCTCTGCGCTCCCCCGGGAGGCGAGCGCGACGGCAAACAGAGGCTCGCGCGCGGTCATTCTTTTCCTAATTACTGCTGTAAAGTCCGCCGAGGAGCCGTCGCTCCGCGTAGCGGGAGAAAAAACGGGGGAAAAAGTAGAAAAAAAAGACCGGGGAAGGCGCGGGGGCGGGGCAGATTGAACGGCGCGCGGACGGTGAAAGCCAAGCGTCGCGGCGGCGCGGGAGCTTTCATAAGTGGCGCGAGAGAATAGAACCTTTCAGGGAGTAATGCGCACACAGCCCTGGGAGATTGAGAAAGAGACGGAGCGCCGCGCTGGATGGGGCACCCGACGGGGAAGGGGGAGGATGAGGCCGGGCTCTTAGGAAATGCTGATTGCCTTCCGTCCCCCACCCACCCTCCTGCACCTTCTTTTCTTACCTAAGCACTTCTCTTTAAGGTGCTTCTTTATTTTCCTATTTTTTTATCCGCGGTTGCTGGTATCGATATTCTTTCGGGCAGATGCGCGAGATAAACTACTCAATTACTTAGTGCAGAGGTTTATGATTGTTTGTTGTTATGTATGCTTGGTTGGTTGAGCTATGCTGATTTTGCAAATATTTGCAGTAGCAGTTATCGAACGTGGATATTTGGAAAAGAAAGTAAAAGCTTGTTCAATGTTTATTTTGTTAGCTTTCAGGATTTAAAACTTTTGGTTAGTAAAAATATCCATCAAAAAACTTTTTTATATTTATAGGATTATAGTTTGGTATCCTTTTAAAGAAATTGTTAAAAAGTGTTATATTTATATTTGTACCATGAAGTCAATTGAAATTTTAAATTTAAAAATTTCCTAAAATATTTGATTTTTAGAAAATCTACGAATAGTTGTAAATTGAAATTTCGAATAATAAATTTTAAAATTTAATGTGCACGGAATTTTCCTACAAAAAAATAGAAAATTTATATTTATACTAAAAATATTTATGAGAAATGTACAAATTATAGGAATTAAAAACGCAGACACCCTTGACCTAAAATATTGAGAAATCGTGTAAAACAGAGCACTTATATCTGCTTAAAAAGTAAAATTTAAAAAATTTTGTTGCAGTTATTAATTTTGAGTGTCGCATGAAATCTTGATTTTTCTACTTATATTGAAGTAAATTGTGCCCTTACTTTTATTAATCTTTCTACACTTTGTAGGATTAATGTTTGCTTTCAAATTTTACACTATAGTAAAAAATATAATATATTATAATATCTAAATAATTCAATTTTTCTCTACTTACTACTCTGGGCGCGCAATAAATTGAACGACGAATTAAAAGAATGTACAGCGCGTTAATGATTTTTTCAAAGAAAGCTCAGAAAGCACTGCAGAATACAAGCTTTTAAGTCTAAGAGCACTTAATTGATACGACTAATTGCATTACTCGCGAAGAATCAGTTTATAATCAAAAAGTTCCTCTCTCCTCCGTTACAATAAGAAAACTTTCGTCGAGTTTCATCTCGCCGAGAATACGTAATTTCGCGAGCTCCATGAACTTTTTTAGCAATCGCGTATATATGTTTTCTGCGGACCTTGGAAGATTTCGCCGTCTCCTTTATATTGCGGAAAGTGGTCGAATCACGTAAAGTGCCGGAAACGGCCGATTCAGCCGGCAAAATTGTCGGGAAAAGTGCATCTAAATTTTATCTCACACTTTGAATTTTTCCCGCGCGAGAGTGAGGAGCCCGCTAGAAGAAATGACGCTCGATCCTATAAGACTTCTTTCGCGCGGTACTTCTTTTATCCATAAAAATCAAAATTACCATAAACAAATATATCGTAGTGTATAAAAATCCGTGATATTATATTGTACATTGACATACCGGATAACTTCGCAGTTACTTAAACTGTATAGAAGTGAATGAAAAAATTCTTGGACGTTATTACGGACTATTTCAGACAAATTAAGTACCAGTATATTACCCCACACTTCTCTACCATAAATTCCATCATGAAAATCAGTTTAAGGAGCGGAATAAAAATTGGATAAGATTCATTCGCATTTTATGACGGAGCGGAGACTTCGGTAAGGGAGTACTAGCCGCTGTTCCGCTGCTATATAATAAAAGTATCGATGTAAAATGAATTATTAGCGGATTTATGTATTTAATGGACGGCGAGGAGGGTGACGTGGGGGCGGCATAATTGAAGGGAGGGTTAAGCGAATTGAAGCGAAATTGTAATTACGCGGCAAATTGAAAGGCGAGAAAATTAATAAGATTTTTTTTTCTTTGCTTGCGAAGGCAGGAAGAGGATAGCCGGAGAGGATGGCTGGGGGGCAATTGAGCGGCTGGCTGCAGCGCTGTCGCGAGTCACGGAGCCTCGTACTCGTGATCGTCGCCATAGCACTGCTGCTGGACAACATGCTGCTCACCACCGTCGGTAAGTCATTCAAATCTTGATCATTTTTTTCAATTACTTATGATATCTCCCTGGTGGAAATCGTCAATTGTTGAGGGTTGTATCATACCAGTTTCTGGCTAGTTACTGGCGATTTTTACTAGGATTTTTTTTTTCATATTTAAAAAAAATTTCATTTCGAATTTTCTTATAATATATATTGAATTTGCTATGTAAGTATAACATTTATTTTCTGATGCTTTATAAAATATTCATATTGTAAACTACAAAATGAATATCTAACAATACCCTTAAAATTTTAATCCTAAAATTAATAATGCTTTTTTAAATAAAAGGGATTAAACGTACTTTAAAAAATTTAAAACAAATATAGAGCCGACGTCAGTCCAGTGAGGAACAAAAGGATAATCACGTGAAGGAGTCGGCTTTTAACGAACGGACCGCCACCTAAGGCTCGAACGAGCATCCGCGAAGGTCCTTAGAAATCTCGAAGAAAAAGTTGGCGGGTGCAAGTGAAAGGACGCGGAGGATCGGAAGCCGCGAAGCGCAATTAGACGGTTAATGTTAATGCGGATTCTTTCGCGGGGGGCGGCGTCGTCGCCTCGGCAGCCTCCGGGGAGATCGAAAAACGAAGAGCAATAAGCTCGAGAACAAAGAAATGACATCCTTCTGGATAATTAAAATCCTCAACCTACTACCCCCGCTGGCGCCGCAATTCCTCGCCTTTTTTCCGGAGTGCCACGATTTACTGCTATTTAACACTTTGCATTTAAATGCCAAGTTTTTCGTTTAATTTCACGCGGGTCCATTGCTTTTGTTTTATCATCATTTTATTTAAACGCGCACGTTTAATATAATTTTTATTAAAAATAAAAATAAATATCTGCATTGAAAAGAAACTGTGAATTTGATGGAAATATTTTATTACAATGAATATTGAAGATAATTATTATTATTATTCTTTTCTTTAAATAAAAACTTATAAATTTAACCCTTAAGTTTAGAATAATATTAAAATTATTCTATTAATCTGAAAAGGTCTTTAAAATTTACCTTTTTATTTTCTAGTTGAGCATTTTACAATGTAAATATGAAGAGTAATGATTTGTCAATATTAAGTGACCGATACCGTAATATTAATTAATGGAAATAAAATGTTTAATAACAGCAGTATAAATAAGAAAATAAAAGTAAATACATAATATAATATGTAAATATTCAATTAAATTAATTATTTATTATACATCACAGTTTAATTATCAATTTATGAAAATAATAATTATTGTTTATATTATTTTATTGTATTATTGCATCATACACTGAAAGAGATTAATAATTAATTCAAATCGGAACTCCTTTTCTGTTTACATATGTTATTTTATACAATTTGCTTTATTAATGCAAAACTTGCGCAAATTTACGTCGTTCACACAATTTTATATTTCCGCCGTTAGAGAAAAGCACACAGCTTATCGCGTGCGCAATTGAAGAAGCGGCGGGGGCGGATGATTCTAAAAATAAGAGAGGATGTAATAGAGTTTCCGTGAAAAATCGTCGCGGTGTGACAAAGTGCCTCGCGCGGGCGGGCGAGGGTAAGGTTCGCGGCGGGCGGACCGCCAATATCCGCTTCACAGGCTGTTAGCGCCTCTATCTATCGGCCGCGACGCCCCCGTCGGGATTTCCGCTCGCCGAAGCACGAGAATCGGCGGGAATTCGCCGCCGGATAATTCGACGCTCGCACCTGAGCCGCGAACCGCGGCTGCTCGAGTGCTGTACCTGCGCGCGGGTCAAGGGTCGCAAGTGCCCGGCTCTCTTTGCGACAGACCTGCTTTCGCGGCTTGGCTACTCCACTCGTTTCGCTGCGGGTTAAATGTTGCTCGGCAGCCGCGATTGTTTCACTGCCAATTAGAAGCGAAGCGTCTTGAAACACTTGGAAATTAGGTGGCGGGTAACGGGGTTTAAAAGCTGCGTTTAGGTGTCAATGGAGCGTTTATTTGACTTCATTATATCCGTGCTGGAAATGGGCTAGATTAGTTACCAAAGTGAAAAACCTCTTTTTAATATTTTTCGTACGATTACATTTTATTTAACGATAGGAATAGAATGTAGTCAGAATAATATTTGAAAAAGGTAATATCTTTTTTATGTAAAAAGAGCAGAATTGTCCGTATAATTGTTAAAATAAATAAATAAATAGAAATTGATTCATATTTTTTATATAAAAAAGTAATAAACTAATGATTAATTTATTAAAATAACGAAACCTATACGCTCCATACAACGTAACAAATGGAAAACCTGTACTCTCGTATTTAAAATAAAAATCGAAAAGTAAATCAAGCGCGGTGATAAAGGCGAGTTTACAATTTAGCTTTTCAATTATGAGATCCTTTCAACGACAAATCGCATTAACTTCTGCTCGCTCGCTGCCGATGCGCTATTGCCTTTGATCGAAATGCGATTTTTGAATCGCGGCGCGCGGTCGGGTTTAAAAAAAAAAAAAAGAGAGAACGGCAGCGGCGAAAAAAAAATCGAATCACGGTTAATACCTGGCGCTGAAGCGATGAAATTGGCAATCATATTACGGAATATAAGTCAACGTAATACCGCGCGGCAGCCGCTCCGCGTCCCGTCACCGATAGTCGACCATAGGAATGAGAGAGAGAGGAGGCTGCTCTCCGGTGCACAAAGTATCGAGGATTCGCTGAGATTACGGCGGCCAATTCCTTACCCGACGAAAAACAATATCCCCCGGGGGATATTATTTACTACTCGAATTTCATTATGCTTCGTTAAATCTTAAATTATGATGAGTTTTTTTTATCTTGCACTTAATTAACAAGGTATTTAGCGCATTTAAAAGTAAATTAATTTTTTTAAGAATTATGCAAAAGAACTATTAAATAATTTTATTAAAGGGTGTTTACGTAAAATCTGAAATATTTGAAAATGGAGAAAAAAGTAGTGCATGCGTTTCAAAATTAAAAATATCTTTGAAACATATTCTGTACCAATAAATGAAAAATTTAATAATTAAAAAACAAAACTTTTACTTTAAAAAATAATTTTAAACATTCAAAGAAAATTGAATATTTCAATAAAGGCTCTAAATCCTTATCAAGAGGCGCGGTAGCGCCTCGAGGCAAGTCTATTTAATATAGCGTAAGTAGAAACAGCCGAGTACAGTAAGGCATTGATATAAAGGATTAGTTTTTCTCCCGTTCTACTTGATATTGGAAGCTTTTTATAAGTTTCAACTTCAATATTTATTTGACAATAAACCTGCTTCAAAAATACTTTTGCATAGTATAATATCGATATCTATCTCGCCTTTCAAGACTCCAGATTTAATCACTTACTCTTCTAGTAATCACAAAAAAAGTAGCGTAGAACACCCTTTGAAAAGTCGGCAAAAGTTTATCAAAAAAAAAAGGGAAAAGATAAAACTTCTCCGTGAAGACAGTCGTCGTTCATTATTTCCCGAGAAACGAGCGGACGAAAGAAAGCGTACAGGCGTTAAAAGTCAAGCTGCATCTAACTGTGGGGTAAGGAGCGAGCGAGCACGCGCAGGGGGAGAGCGCGAACCAGGAAAGGCACTTCCCGCGCGTGTGTTGCGCGGGGGTCACGAGGAAACGATCGGGACGCTAGTCCCTCGGCTCCGTTTTTCCAGCTTTTAACTTTTCAACCGCGCGCGCGCGATGTTTAATTCAGGAGGAGCGCCGGGGAAAACGTATGGCGCTCAGTATGTCACGCCGCCAATCCAGATAAGTGGTCATGCATTTATGGAGCTGGCCGAGCGGTTATGTCCGAGAGGCCGCGTCCCTCCCCCGCTTACAACCGCGGCCCGATAAGTGCGCGAACATCGCCCGTCCGAGGGATTTCCTCTTGAGCGGCAGGGGATGTGTGCGCGCACCCTGACGACCATTGTCTTCCGAGGCTCTCTGCGCCTGATTGATTCGATCTATTTGCTTTGAGAGCGGGAGACCTTTTCTTTTGTATACGCGTGTGCGCAATCTGCTGAAGTAGCCTCGAGTTAAATTCGAGTTTAATTGTAGTTGATCGAAATAATATATTTCTTGTAAGAACGCCACTAACGCAGGTGAAACATTTTTCAGTGAATAGTTTTTATTGTAAATGGATGTAACTGGAAAATTTATAAATTAAAAATTGTCCCTGTAAATTTTGAATTTTACCATTAGCTTAGTAAAATTGTTATGAACGAAACACTGTAAATCAAGTGTCTCTCTTTGTTTATATGTAGATGCGATAAAAAAAATTTTAATTGTTGACTGTATATAAATTATAAAGAAAAAAAAAGAAGATTGGAGGTGCTGGGATTTGAACCCAGGACTTTCAGCATGCGAAGCAGACACTCTACCACTGAGTTACACCCCCGCGTGCTCGCCCATTGACTTGAAGGCATACAAGAATTTATGAGACAGTTGGATCGGCTAAATTTAAAATTTTCCTTCGTAAATTACATCGCTTGATTATTTTGTCACTAATCATACCCTATTATATCCTAATTATGTGACTCAAAGAATGTAGCAATAAATTTTCTTTTTTAAACAGATGTATTATTTTCCACTGGGATTTGAGATCTCGAGCTCTAATAGAATATCTAATTAATTGGCACAGCCATTTTTAAACAATTTCAGTTTTCTGCGAACTTATTTTTTTTTAAATATTTATTAAAAAAAATATTGAAAAACCAAATAAATTTAACTGAATGAATAAATGACAGAAGAGCTACATGTATTATAAATAAACACATTCTTGTATATTGATATTTTATTTGTTTTTTAAAAACAATTTATTTTTAAAAAATAAAACGCGTGTAGATAAAGAATCGAAATATAGGTAACTCCAGAGTAGAATTTAATAAAATAATTCATAAAATGAGTACACTGCGCGAAACTTTAGAGGCTACTTCACCTTAATTCGTACCTAGTCGAGTTCGAGGGCGAGTCCGAGTTGCATCTCGTTGTAATAATTAATTTAATAAATAAGTCGCACCTTAAGACATGGACGAGCTTGTACTTTCAGTCTCTGTATTAAAATTTCCAACTATACCGATGTGTTTCAGTCCCAATCATCCCAGAGTTCCTTTACGACATGAAACATCCGAATTCAACCCTGAGTCAGTACCTGGAGGGATCGGAACACCATAAGCAACAAGTAACTACTACCACGACAGAAATTGTACCAATTCCCAGAGGTTGCACCTGCCCTACGAACACATCCAGTAATTCGTCCCTGGAGTTCATTTTATCCACAAGCGCAACCTCCATAGGTCAGTTTTATTTTATTATTTTTATTTAATTTTCGGACTTTTAAATGTTTAAATGAAAGATGAAATGTTCACGTGTTTCGCATATTCTATAGAAGAGTAAAGAAGGAATGCATTCAGAAACATAGCGACAAACGAAACTTTGACATGGGTCATTATAGGAAAGCTATTTTTTATAAAAAAATAAACCTACACTAAAATTAAAAAGTAGATTTCGGACCCTAGATAGTATTTTAAATGAACAAAAAAATATTTAACTAAAAAGGGAGTATATAGATAACTGAAAATTTATTAAAATTTTATTTTATTTACATAGCTGTCAGAGGTTTTTTTCAATGCATTTCACCCATCAATGTATGCTTTTGTTTCAATAAAAGTTTCAATAAATTTTCAGCTTTCACATACTATCATTTTTTTTAAATTCCTTTTACAAATTTAAATTTGAAATAATTATTGCCTGCGTATAAAAAGTGATTTCGAAAGTTATAATTAACAATTACGCAAGCAAAAATGTATGCACAATTTTCATTTACTGACTTGTAGGTATGGAATAATCTTTCAAAACTGACTTTACAATATTGAATACGAACCTAATGTAAATTTATCTTATGTAAATTACGAGCTTAAATATTTACGTTTAAAAAATTAAATAAAATTATATACACTAGTAATATTTTTGTAATTTTCTTTTTTAAAGAAGCGACAACGATAAATCAAACTGCGGTTGAATTAATGGAAAGAAAGGAGAGACATCAGGAACTTATAGAAGAAACTGTTGCTGTTGGTATGATGTTTGCTTCAAAAGCCTTTGTACAACTATTGGCTAATCCTATAGTGGGACCTCTAACACACAAGTACTTACAAACAGCATTTTATTTTACTTATATTAGTCTTACAAAGTCTACTAGCACTAAATGATAGTAAGACTTTGTCAGTTTAATAGAGAATAACTGATCGTTATACATAATGAATTTTTATCAAATCAATTTTTTTCAGAATTGGATACAGCATTCCTATGTTTACTGGTTTTATCATAATGTTTTTATCAACTTTAATTTTCGCGTTTGGCCGGAGCTATGGAATTTTATTTTTGGCTCGCGCTCTTCAGGGCATAGGATCTTCTTGTTCGAGTGTTTCCGGTAAGAAAAGAAATATTTGAAATTGTAATTTTTTTAAGCAACATCATACATTAATTTTATTCAATGTTCAGGTATGGGAATGTTGGCCGAACGTTATCAGGACGACAAAGAGCGAGGAAATGCTATGGGAATAGCTCTTGGTGGACTTGCCCTTGGTGTACTTATTGGACCACCGTTTGGTGGCCTCATGTACGAATTTGTTGGAAAATCGGCACCCTTCCTTATTCTGTCGGCGTTAGCTCTTGGTGATGGGTGTAAGTATTTCACCAGTATAAATTAATTTTAATTAATTATAACAGTGTGTCTATATTCGCAAAAAAATCACGTAAAAATACATGGATATACGTGGATATAAGGAGCTTTACTTTAGAACTTTAGAAAAGTAAATGTTGGAATCCTGTTAATCATCCCTCACGTCATTTAAATGTACGCGTGTGTATTTGTTTTAGTACTGCAGTTACTGGTTCTCCAACCTTCAGTGGTTTATACGGAAGCGGAACCTCCAAGTTTAAAAGCATTAGTTACCGATCCTTACATCATTCTCGCCGCAGGTATAGTCTTAGTCCTTATTAGTAAAAAATATAAAATAAAAAATCTGATCACTTGACTAATGATATCGTTTGAATGAAGGTGCAATAACATTTGCAAATATGGGTATCGCTATGCTGGAACCGAGTTTACCGATTTGGATGATGGACACGATGGGTGCGAGTAGATGGAAACAAGGCGCGACATTTTTACCTGCAAGCATAAGCTACCTCATTGGGACAAACCTTTTTGGACCCTTGGGACACAGGATGGGCAGGTGAGACTGAATTTTAATTTTCTAATGAAATACAATTTTGAATTGAAATTCTGCAATAAATTAAATTCTTTGATCTAATCTTTAGACTGCAAAGAATTTGGAATAGGAATAAATTATTATGCGAATTAAAAATGCATACAATACTTTTATTTTGTATATTTACGATATTATTGCAAACTTTGTAAAAGTGTTTTTATGTTATTGTATTAATTACAGCTCCATTTCCATTTATTTTAATAAAATAAAAGAAATTAAATGAAAATGCATAAGGTACTTTAAACATGGATTTTTTCAATTTGTTTATTTATAGTGCAATTGTTTCTTTTCAGATGGTTGGCCGCGCTTATCGGTCTCGTCGTTATTGGTTTTTGTTTGATGTGTGTAAGTATCATTCTGCGAAATTGATAAATGCATATCAAATAGCTAATTAAAGGAGACAAAAAAAATTATGAATTAAATTTTCAGATTCCTTTAGCAAAAAGCATCGATCACTTAATTATACCAAATGCTGGTTTGGGATTTGCCATTGGAATGGTTGACAGTTCAATGATGCCAGAACTCGGTTACCTCGTAGATATAAGGCACAGTGCGGTTTATGGAAGCGTTTATGCTATTGGAGATGTAGCCTTTTGCCTTGGTTTTGCAATTGGTAAGTTCTTCAACGAAAATTTAATGAAAACAATGTTTAATAATTATTAAAAAAAAAATAAAAAAAGGTATCGGTCAGGAATCGAACCTTTCCTTAATAAAAACAATGATGGTTTAATAATTATTAGAAAAAAAGAAAAAAAATGCATCGGCCGGGAATCGAACCCGGGCCGCCCGCGTGGCAGGCGAGCATTCTACCACTGAACCACCGATGCT
>UXGC01002298.1:0-12548 GCA_900480045.1 Eurytoma adleriae
AAATAAATTTCAGTGCTTGAAAAGGGTAGCGAAATAGCTACCGAAACGTCGCACATCTTTTATACTACATCGACTTTACTCATTAACATCAATTAAACAACTCTCCTATATCGATGTTGGTTAGCTGTATACATGTGTGTCAAATCCCAACATCACTTGATTACAGTACCGACAGACTATTTTCTTACACTCCAACGTTGGACCGATTGATAAATCCAGTGCGTTCGCTCGGGCAACACACTTTATCGTTAATCGATAAGTTTTTCCAAAGATTTCGCCGATCTCGACGTCGAGGGCAAGCAAAGCGTCCAGAAACGAAGGAGGCATTAAAGCAATCGGAAAGTATCTACTCGAGGCTGCCTGTTGTTCAATTGCCGGCACTCCGAAACAGATGTGCCACTTTACAATGGGTCTCTTTCTTTTTCTCTTCCACCTCCTCCGCCACGGTCGCCTCGCGCTTTTACCTCCTTCATGCAGATGCTCCAAATCGATCCCCTCCACCCCCACCACCCAATTGATTTTCCTAATCCCTACCCAATTTCTCGTCGGCGTTATCGCGCACTTTGGCGCAAGATCCCCGGCCGCACCGGAACTAATCCAATCGCGCCAGAAAATTCGCACCGGCCAAATTACCAGGGAGAGGGGCTTCCCCGCCGCGAGAGGGAGAGAAGAAAGAAGGCGGGACGGTCGCGTTACGCGCGTCACCTGACGTCAGCGGGTACCTCCCCTCCGCCGTCCCCCCACCCCGCGGACTGCAGTTCGCGCGCGGCTACTCGGCTTTCGTGTGTAATGGGTATCGGGTCCCGCGGAGTAGGGGAGAGAGAGAGAGATAGAGAGAGGCAACGCCGCGGCGAGGCGACACCACCACCGAGACGGGCAGCTCCTCAGTCGGATTTCGAGCGCCGGCGCGCGCGCCCGCGTCCTTCTGTATATCTCTCTTTCTCTCTCTCTCTCGCTCGCACGGACAACCCCGTGTTTCGCGCGCCCGCCGGCCAGCTGTATATAATATATATATGTACACGTATACGTACGCGTGCAGCACTGTGTAATAAAGCTCGCGCCGCGCAGTATGTACACCTACTTATATACGCCTCTTGTGTGTTATTTGACTCACTCTGCTCTGTCGCTCCTTTTTTTATTTCCTTTTTTCTCTTTTTAAAACTTTGTTACTATGCGTATTTCACTGTGCAAAGCTTTCTCCTGTCGCTGTGCTTTGGTCTTCGCTCTTATAGCTTCCTTTTCTTCGTCTCGCTTTTCGGAAGGGTTTTTTTCTTTTTTTTTCGTTATTTTAATGTTTAAAGGGTGGATTTTCGAGTATCGATTTATTCGGCGTACCGGGGGTATTTATAGACGAGTGGTGCACGCGCGAAATCTGCGGAGAGGAGCAGCATTGGATGCATACCAGTTTTCGCTGTCAAAATCTGCACCTCACTGGCCGCACTAGTAATCCGCATCAACATCAATTCCTCACTTCTTAAAAAAAATTTCTCTTTTTGAAAAGTTCAAACTGTATACGTACCTTTTTGAGGTTAAAGCGCAAAAAGTACACGTGGAGCTCTCGAATCTTATCTTCGTTGCACTTTTATCTCGAATATTTTGCAGTTTGTTAAAAATTTCATGTTAATCGGTTAATTGGTTAAATAAAAAAGTTAATTATTTGTGCAACGTTGACCTTATCAAGCACATTAATATGTAAGTGTAGTCATATTTATTTATTTATTTAATAAATTTCGACGGGCTATAAACCTTTACATTTACAAATATAAAAACAAACTAAAATAATTATAATAATTATAATTAAGTTCTGAACTTAACCTAAACTTAAAAACTACATCATACAGCAAAGATTAAGAAAAGTATACTAAAACGGAAAGATCGATTGTGTTTCAGTGGAGGTTTTCAAAGTGACCGAAGTGACGAGTGACGTGGAATTCGCGAAGCGCGCAGGCCTTCGAAGTATTTAGGTTGCGCGCGCCCACCGGACGCACTTCGCAGTGTCCGCTAATTGACTCTTCAGATATGCAAAACGCATAAAGTCGCGCGCGTGCATTTGATTCCGTTTTGATGATAACCGGCGAAATCGATTCGCCCGGGAGTCCCCCATACGCGGATGGCGCGGCGCAGTCGTCTAAATTTCGCGCCAGGTGTTTCGGGCGCCCGCGCGCCTCTTTGAAATATGAAAAGGCAATAAACTAGTCATCGACACCGCGCGCCGGCTAATGCCTCGCTATTACGGCCTTTTCATTATTTCGCGAGTGCAGCTGAACCGGTTTACTTCGTTATTTTTTAAAACTCCATTTTTTTTTATAATTCTTTTAATCTTGTATTTTACGTTTTGGTATTTTGAAAAATAAAGATTTTTTAATCCGGTAAGTCACAAATTGTAGCTCTTGAGTTCTTCTTTAATTTGATTTTTTAAACATCCTTCCACGACCTTTAGTTTCCTAATAATTAGCGTTTTGATAAACCCATATTTCTTCTAGATTTTTGAATAATATCTCAGATTTTAGTTACTAGACCCCATGGGACAGAATCCTTCGAAGGGCTTTCATTTCAAGTTAAGAGAAAGCCACTCGCCAAGTTTCAGCCAAATCCATGACCCGCAGGGTTGAGTCTTCCCTTGTTAGTATTACTAATCTTGACTGTAATATCGCACAAGTGCAATTTATTTTTCCTCTTTTTAGAGTTAGTTAAAAATCACTAGTCAGTGTTACAGTTAGCTTTTTACACTTCTTAAATAAAGTATTAATTACATCTACTCTTCTATTTTTATTTTATTTTTGTTTTTTTTTTATTTTTTGACGGATTGATTTGATTATCTCGAACAGCTGGTGTTGAGGTTAACCGCGATAAAGATTGATTAAATATTTTACTGACGTTTGGCGTTCTGCAATTACACAGTGTGAAAAGATTTTTTTTTTTATAGTAGTGGTGTTGAATAATAATATTTTTCGAAAATTTTTACTGCCTGCGAGGAATTTGTGTCAGGCGACGCGGAAAATCCGACGTAAACAAAGATAAAAATAAAAGTGGAATAATAAAGCGACGAAACAATCGCCAAAGTGCACCTGCTGGTTTTGATATAACTTCTGCCGAAAGTGGTTTTTTTTCCTTCGTTGCAGTACACTCGGATTTAAAAATCAGGTTGATCGCGCATGCGAAATGACATATTCCGCAATTGTATTTTTGCGAGCAGCGCGGATGCAGTTTCTTTTTTTACGCAAACACATTTATGCTTACATTTTGAGAAATTATTTTATTTTTTTATGGTCTGAAAGTGACAATGCTCCATATATCTCTCGCAATAAAAAGCGCCACTTGTTACACACTGTGATGAATTAAATTTTTTTATTTACTGTCTTGGAACTGCCGCGTAAAACTAGCTCAGTAATTCGAAAAATTTTAATCAAACTTTTCCGAGATTAAAATGGCAAATTTAACGTTTGACCCACAATAAAAGTATAACACTTAAAATCCATGAATAATCGCCATCTCAAATTAGCATAATAAATTTAAACGACTGCCCATTTAGGTTAGGCTTCGACTAAGGAAAAAGAACACCGGGACAATATTTTCCTTAATGCGTACAACACCCCGAGCAGACGGAAAGAAGGTATAATATAAGGCGCAAGAATAAAAGCATCAGTCAGACGAGCGAAAAAAGAAATTGAAGAAACCAACGTCGAGGATTTCCTTTATGATCTCGCATCGAGTTAGAGCTCGCGCAATCAATCTGCGTTATAACCGTTTGCCTCCCTTCTCAGACGCTTCTTTTTTTCTTTCTCTCCGCTCGACCTGCACCCTTTTCGAGTAGCCCCTCGACTCTCGCACGCACACACACAAACGCACGCACGTACGCACCCCCCTCCCCACACACACACACACACAAAAACACACGCGCGCACATACAGACACACACACTCACACACACACGACCACGCGCGTACACACACTCACACACAACCACGCGTGTACACACACACACACCACACATCACACACACACCACACACACACTCCACACACACACCACACACATCACACACACCACACATCACACACACATACCACACATCACACACACCACACATCACATACACACACACACCACACATCACACACACATACCACACATCACACACACCACACACACACACCACACACACACACAGAGTCGTGCGCACGCGCTCTCTCTCACTCTTTCTTTCACTTCTTCGCTGGCCTTTAATTCGTCCTATTTAAGGGTGGCTGTCGATGGTCCTCGCATCGAATTTTTCCACGGCTCTTTTTCTCGTGATCTTTTGACGTCGCGAGACAGTCGTCTGCGCGCGTACTCCCCCGGGGGGGGCTCGAGCGGTGCTTCACTTCGGGCCGCGTCGCGACGATCGGTCCCCCTCCGTATAAATTGCGATGTTTGGAAATTCGATTTCGGCCGAGTGGCCGCAGGAGAGGGATCGTTGACTGATTGATCTGTGATTGACGATTGAGGTGAATCGCTTAATTTGGGGGGGACACGAAGTGGGTGCTTAAAGGCTCGCCGCATTGTTCGCGGGTGCTCGTCCGCTTTTTGCTTCCTCCCTTTTTATTTTTCGTGCGTTACCGACGAGGGTGGCGTCGTTTAGGTTGTTTTTTTTGTTAAGTTAGGGATTTGGTGAAGATTTGTTTTTTTTTATTGAAATTTATTTGTTAAAGGGATAGGCTGTTAAAAATTGATTGACATAAATGTACAAATGGTTGATCCTAATATACATTTGTCTAATTCACTTTTTTTGGGTATCTTTTCATAGTAAATGAAGTACTTTTTTTTATAAGTGGACCAGTTATAAATAGTCAGAACATGATGAATATTGTATTACATTATAATGAGCTGAATATAGTTTGGTGATTAAATTATCACTTCATTTAATTGATGGATATTACAGTGAGCATTTAATGCTAATCTAATTATGATTAAAATAAAATTTTAATCAAAGGAAGAAATTAATTCATCAAGAGTGTTCTTTGTGATAATTGAAAATAATTTCTAATAGAAAAGTGCCCAAAATAACTACTATTTTTAAATTAATTTCGTTTGCTTATCATCAGTGTAATAATCATAAGATTCTCCCACTTTCGTAAATAAATTACTTTCTTTATGCTCAATCAATGGTTTCACTTAATCCACAAGAAACAAAACTGGTTTTTTCACTCTAACCATCCACTTCGTAATCGTACAAATCCACGTCGCGAGCCACTTAAAAACCAACTCTACAACATCCTAAACCAAAAAATCTATCCGAAAACAAAGGGAAACGAACAGAAAAGAAAGCAGATCTCGACGAAAAAATATTTTTGTTTACCCGTTGGCTCGTCGTAGCGATCGCAGTCCGAAAAAGTCGCTCCCAAATGCCTGAATTCGTTATCTCGGGCCGCCTCGCGCAAACACACGTGCGCGCCGTCCGCGTGACGCAATCGAGCCGCGCGCGCGAGCTCACGGCGCATCGACGACTCTCCTCTCGCTTCGCGCCCCTCCTTTTCCCTCCGTCGCGAAAAAAAAAACACGTGGCAGATGCGTAGTTTCGAGCGACCGTCGTAGCAGCCGTTGTGTGTACTGCGCCGCGGCGGCGCGCAATTAAGTAGATCGCCGGCCCTGCCGAGCCCCGGAAGGCCTTGGAAACAACGAGGCGGCGATCGCGACGGATGAAGAAAAGAGAAGTGGCTACTTTTTTTTTAAGAGAGAGGGTAAGGTGACGAGGGTTGGAAAAGATGAAGGATGTAGTTTCGGTTCAGTCTACCTTACTTATGATCATTTTTGGTCATGACTTACAAAGAGAGTCACACTTGTTTGGGTCACGGATTTTGTTGAAACTTTGAGCACGGTTTTTTTATACCAAAATATGAAGAAATCCAAAATATTAGAGTATGACACTCAACATTTTTTACACAGTAGGTCCCTAAAGTTATTTTTCTCTAAAATTTCGTATTTCATTGTTTGACGATAACTCTGCTCCTACAAATCCTAAAAAGTACATCAAAAAAGAAAATAAAAGAGGAGACAAATACCTTTAATTTGAGTGGTTGTGCGTTAAAACATCTTTTCGTTCTCAAAAGTTATGAAAAACCTTGAAGAAATAAAGCTACAGTGATTTTCGAAAGTTTTATTCGTTAGCGTCGTTCATTGATAGTAGCCTTTTTTGTAGGTCGTATTGAGAGATACGCTGGAATATCGTATGACTAAAGGAACGACGCCTACACAGAAATAGCGATACAATCTTGGATTAATAAAGTTAACGGCAGTTATTTCATTCTAATAGAGGATAATTGTCTGGACGATTATCTTGATAAACACACATTACTCTGCGATCAATTTCATCACAATATTGTTTAAGTACGCAATGCGCGGCAAAGATATATGGCTCTGTTTACCGTTATATTTTGAAATTAATTTTTTAACCCAGGTTGCTGAGCTTTTCGCTGTTAGAAAGTTAAATTTATGAGGATATCGATAACCGATTCTTCATAAAAATACTTATTAAAAAAACACTTACTCGAAGAAATTTATTAGTCGGTATTTACGTTTATTCTGATTGATAATGAATATAGGTTATCAAACTCATCGTAATTATTGCTTTAAAATTTAAAAAAAATGATTATATTAGAAAACTGAATTACATAATCAAATTTACAAAGGTTTAAACATTTCATCACAAAAGATTACATATCTCCACATTCCTTCTACTCCTTTAAAATACCAAAACCACACGCATCATCCTGCCAGCGCTCCCCCTAAACCCCGCGTCCCACAAAAAGCGCGACACATACATACAAATTATGACAGAGCACCCAGGAATTAACAATACCGCGGAGGCAATAAAATCGTTCGGCTGTCAAGCGAGTGCGCAATAGTTGCCAGCTCGCGTGTCACCGGCTGGCAGGCACGAAAAGCGCAATGTTTTATTCCGTCGGTGGCTTGGTTGCGGGTGGGGGTGGTGGCAGGCGACCGAATCCGAGGGGTAGGCGGAAAAGCGCGCCGAGAGCGAGAGAAACAAAGGGTGGAAATCAAATGCGCGATTAGATTGAGACGTAACAGGTGGTCCCCGGCAGTGCGCGCATTTCTCCCTCTCCCCTCTCTTTCCCTCGCTCACTCGATAAAGCCGCGGGATGATAAGCCAGCGGCGGCAGCGAGTCGAGTATCCAATTTTCGCCGACTTCGCGCCACCGAAGCGACACACAATCGCGAGTAATTCGTCGATTCGCTGCGCTCCTCACTCTGATTCTGACACTCTCCCTCATTCACTCTGACGCTTTGACATTCTCTCTTTCTGACTCACGGACTCTTAAACTTACTGACAAATAGACTCAATATCTCTGATCCTCTGACCCTCAGACTCTTTCATTCTCTAACTGCCAGATTTTCTGAATCTGGTGCTGTCTCAGCGACTCTTTGAATCTCTTTCAAACTTTAAGACTCTCTGACCCTTTCGCATAGACCTTTCTACTCTCTGAAAGACTCAGACTCAGACTCAGATTCAATCTCTTTGACTCTATCGAAGATTCAAACTCAAACTCTGACTCTCTCTGAGACCCAGAGTCATACTCTCTGACTCTCTTTGAAACTCAGACTCTCTGACTCACTATCAGACTCAGACCCTCTGACTTATTCTCAGACTCTTTCTCTTAAACCTTTCGACTCTATCAGAGATTCAGACTAAAACTCTGATCCTCTCTGAGATCCAGAATCGTACTCTCTGACTCTCTGATACTCAGACTGTCTGACTCTCTCTGATACTCAGACTGTCTAAATCTCTCTGATACTTAGACTAGCTGACTCACTCTCAAACTCAGACTCTTTGACTCTGTGATACTCAGACTCAAACTCTCTGACTCTCTCGGACATTCAGACTCAAACTCTGACCCTCTCTGACTCAGAGACAGACCCTCTGACTTAATCTCAGACTCAGACTCTCTGACTATCAGAGATTCAGACTCAAACTCTGACTATCGGAGATTCAGACTCAAACTCTGACCCTCTCTGAGACCCAGTCATACTCTCTGACTCTCTCTGAGACTCAGACTATCTGACTCACTCTCAGACTCAGACTCTCTGACTAAATCTCAGACTCAGTCTCTCTGACTTACTTTTAGACTCAAACTTTCTGACTCTCAGATTCTCAGACATTGACTTCCGTCCGACTTTTTAACTCTCAGGCTTTCTGACTCTGAGTCCCCTCTCTTTCTCTGTCTCGCTCTCTTTCTCTTTTGCCATTGCACAAATATTACACGGCTATTGTACACAAATGCTGACTGTTCGTTGCGTTCGTTCGTTTCTATTTTTCTCTTCTCTGAACTTCCTAAATTGCTCGTTCATCGGCGGCTCGCGATAGTCGAACGAGAAAAGGGAAAGGACTTTCCGTAATTGTTTGTGCTCGGAAAACGGTACAGTGGACGGACGATCCTTCTACGATCGCTCCCCGCCCTCCCCCTCCTCCCTCGGGCTGTTTGCTCTGGATGGATTTGAGTTTGCCCAGGAAAAGCCGCTAATTCCGATGGTTAACAGTTGGAATTTCGGCGCTGACAGTTATATTAATGCGCTCCTCGCGCCTCGAGTGTTCGAGTACACTCTTTGAGATGAGATATTTCAAGTGGTGGGAAGAGGTTGACAGATGTTGAAAGACGAAGCAGACCTAATTATCGAGTGTCCGTAAACTGGAAGTGCGAAACGACGATGAAAAATTTATGAAGCTTGAAACTGTAGGGCATTTTATAGAAGGCGGTAAACCGAAGATGAATTCAAATTTATACTTCTATTAAAAACGGTAATGCATTTTTAACGTGGAGACCGACAAGTTTTCCTGTTTATGGGTTATACAGAACTTAATACATAAGGTCAAATTTAAATTTAAAAATAAACATTCCAAATTTTGAAGTAGAATTATTTCCTGTTTAACAGTGTAATGCTTTGTTTTGATGGCTTCTTAGATTCATAAAAAATTAAAAAAGTGCGCGGCAACTTTGAAATGACTTCTTATTGAAGTCAACTTTTCAACCACAAAAATGAATTAGTACGTTTTTATTTAAATACGTAAAGAAATTAAATTCTCTAATATCACTGTGATGGAAGAACCGAATAGAAAAAAAGCAAGTATACTCCGCGCGTTTACAACGTGACTGATTTCCCAAGTCCTAAAATGCTTATAACGGGTGGTAATATAATAGCCGAGCTGGTGCTCGCGCACGTTTTACACGTGTTTTATGATCGTCGATTTGCCGCCTCGCCTCGCTTCACCTCCGTTCGATTTGCGTCTCTCCGGCTTCCCGCGGGATGACATCATCGCTCGCTCGATCCTTTAATCCCCCCCCCGTCGTTCTCTCCGCGATATCTTTTCCTTCTCCGCTCTCTGCCTAATCATTTGCATCTGCTCGAAATGCAGTCGAATTTCCGCTTTGTCCGCCGACGAAATTCATGCAAATGACGCGCGGCCGAAAGGCTGTCAGGCGTTTTACACCGGAAATGTAAACCATTATTCCCGCGCTACTGATTTCGCCAATCAGGAATACAATTTTTTGTTCTATTTACAGATTTGTAATACATTCAGTAGAATTATTAGCTCGTACTTCATTTGATTGTTTATTGTTATTTTATTTAAATGGAGTTATTTTGGTTTTACTTTACGTATGTCTTTAAATAGATAAGTAGTTTAGGTACGTTTAGGTAGAGACCTAAAGTAGTTTAGGTACGTTCAGGTAGATGCCTAAGGTAGTTTAGGTATATTTTGCTACGTTTAAGTATAAAGATGTTTAGTTAAGATAGCATAAACTAGTAGAACTTAAATAGATTAATAGTACGTTTGGCTACATACCTAAGGTAGTTTAGGTACGTTTAGCTACGTACCTAAGGTACTTTAGGTACATTTAGCTACGTTTAAGTACGCAGATAACAAAAGTACAAATGTAGATCCAAATAATTAGTGCACCTGATCTGGACCACATTTCATAATTCATTTGTTTAAAAAAATAACTTGTTTTTGATAACAGATTTAAAATTCTACAGATTATTCAACAAATAATATGAGATTTCTGAAATGTTATTTTTGTGTTCATAAAAACATTATCATTTGCCTGGATTCAATTAATTAAACGAAATGACATCAACGTTAGCACTGCACTAAAACTTTCTCCCGAAGCAGCGAAACTTTTCAGTCGGTTTTTCATAAAAACTTTTCAAGTCTTTCGCAAACTCACAATTTGGAATTGACCGAGCGATTAAAAAAAGAAAGTCAACATTAACTAAAATACCTCTTCAAACGAGAGCTTAATCGCGCCGAATCGACGTTATAAATACAGTTCAAAATTGACGCGTCGCACTTATTAAATTAACGAAAGGGAAAATCAGGAGATCGGGAAATTTTTAATTGCCCTCAACAATTTATCAGCTCGTCGCTCGGCTGTTAACGCGCGCCTCATCGATCCGGCCCCGCTGAATTTTTGCCGATATTAAAAATCCACAGCGGCTTGTCTGCGTCCCGCGTGTATCGATTATCTCGCTCGCGGCTCGTTTTTCAAAGCCCGGCGAATTCCGCGGAATCACCGCGCGCGACCTCAAAAAGCCACCTCTTCGCCCTCGAATAAATCGAGTGTTCGGCCGACGTTGTGGCCGTTAAAAAATTAAAAGTGTAAATGAAGAGGGAATTGCACTCTGCGCTCGGGGGCTGCCGTTTGTCGGTTGGATTTAATTGTTTTGAGCGCAAATACATTCGAAATAATTCGGAGTATGCACTGCTTTAACGGCTACTTCCAGGCGATAAAGGTTTAATTGAATATTTTTCCTAGGATCTCGCTTATCTTTTGCAGCGGCGTCCGCATTCTACATTTAAATTCTCGGAAATGAGAGAACAATAGTTTGCAGTGTCTTTATGTCTTCCACGTTTTTTTTTTCTTTTTGCATTGAACAAAAGGATTTTTTTAGTCTTACGCTTTTCTAAGAATAAACTAAATTGACAAGGATAACTCTTTTTACTGGCTGTAATGAATATTCAAGTTCTTTTTTTTAAAGATGTTAAAAAGTGTACAATTATTTTACTGAAGAGTGAATGAATTATCCATTCTTCATATGTATTTCAAATTTACTGTATATTTTTTGCATGAAAATGATTTTTTAGTAAAAATTAATGTTTAGTTAGTTTAAAAGCTTCAAGTCAAGTGATGATTAAAATTTCCACACAAAGCGTTTAATATTAACGAGAGTCATAATTGTTACTATGTTTGTGGTAATTTTTACAAAATAGGTAGCATAATCCCAAAGATTACTGATTACAAAAATCAAAAACATCACTGTTGTCGATAGAAAAGTCACTTCATCTCAGAAAAAATTGAGCCATTAGCTCATTTACCCATTATCAGAATCCCGTTATCAAAATCAAAAAATTAAAAGTCAGTCCTTGCTACAAACTTCACACCCCAAGCTTCCGCAAACATCAAATTACATTTAAAAGATCTCCCTCCTCAAATTGAAACAAAGAACAGCGCCTAAAACTCGGCTCGCCCTAATAACTACTCGCCGACGCACTTTGCATCGAAATTACCGGCGCGAGGTGGCAAAAGGGCCTAATGGTAGAGGAGAGATCCGCGCGCCGACGTCGGGGGCGGGCTTATCGCCCGGGACTCTGCTGATCCGACGGTTTCGCTTGCGCCGCCGCGCCAGTCGAGCGACTTCTTGTTTGCACGAAATTCAACGGACGTCATACTCGCGTAAGGAACGAGCTAATTTCGACGCGCGCAGCACTTCTCCGCTTGGGCGGCCTCGCTTTTAGAATATCCCGGGGATCGCGGACTTTCAATTTTTTTCGCGACAAAGCAGAGAAATACCTAGGGATTTGATGGGAAATGGGGAAAATCTTACCGGATTCTGGTAGGATTTTGGTCCCAGTCTTATACATGGGACCTTATGGAAAACGTGGGATTCTGGTAGGGATCTGATCAGGAGCAGTGGGACATATTCCTATCTGATTTCTACCAGGGTTTAATTGTTCTGAGAGAAATGAAGTGTGGATAGTTGGATGATGTGGGGAAAGTGTCATGAGATCCGGAAGTGTTGTTACGTCGCTGGAGTGAGGATGAATGCTACTCAGTCCTGCGCGGAAACTCGAGATACGGAAGTTGGGTGGGTTGTTGTTTTGTTATTGCTTTCCTTGCGGGAAACTTGATTGCATAAGAGATTCAGGTAGATGATGGTATGGTTTTAAAGGAATACTTTCATCACTTTGCGAATTGTATATAGTGAGGTTTTAACATCACTCTTGTCTACTGATCAGAAATACTTAAGAGAATGTTTTATTTAATTATAATAAGCAACTATTTGAATACTTACGATTGGAAGACTTAATCCCTCCCAGTACATTATTATTTAGGTACATGTACCAACTCTTCGGAAGAAAATACGTACACGCATCCTTTGTAAACAAAACGAGATTCCGCGGTCGAAAACTTCTGCACCTCGCTTCTCAATCTGCTTGGAGTCAATTGTAAATGAATCCAACACGAGGACTCGCTGTCATTTGAATCTTTATTCTA
>UXGC01002299.1:0-12538 GCA_900480045.1 Eurytoma adleriae
AACCACCGATAAACCAATTACAAAGCGAGAAATACTAACTACAATGAAAAGGCCATGGATTTTTTATAAAGGGATTAAGAATTTGTAATTAATTCTTTATTAATAATCCGAGAAATTAGAATTTTGAAT
Organism: Eurytoma adleriae; assembly: GCA_900480045.1. Classification (NCBI taxonomy): domain Eukaryota; kingdom Metazoa; phylum Arthropoda; class Insecta; order Hymenoptera; family Eurytomidae; genus Eurytoma; species Eurytoma adleriae. The sequence continues at coordinate 130 of UXGC01002299.1, forward strand.
CTGGGTATCTTGACGATTGCTGAAACGGAAATTTAGTAGAAACGAATCCGTTAAACATTTGTTTTTGGAATTGTTAGCTGTTTTATTGGATGATTTTTGTTTATGATGCATTTCAGAAGTTCATAATGTACGCACTGTTAGATTGATTTACGCTATATACGCGGTGTTACAAATTTTTTTCCAGAATGTAATTTATTTAAACGACTAATAAAAGATAGACGGAAAATATATGCAGTAAGGCCGAGTGCGAAGTTTTATTATCGCGTTAAAAATGAAATAGAACATCTCGTGCATTATGGATGTAAACCTTTACAATGCAGCGATGTATAAAAATAATTTTAAAGCTAACTTGACTGATTTTACTGGATAAGTGAAGTTTTTTTTTTAATTATTCATGATCATTAATCTGATGAATTACAATCGTTACTGGCAAGGTTTTTTATTCTTAGAAAATCATTGAAACACAAATATTTAATTTCAATTTGTTTTACACACATCGAGCGTGTTTATCGCTATCGCGTGGAATGCAAAAGCTTTTTCAAAGCATTTGTAATTTTTTTCAAACCAACAGCAAAATAAAGTAAATGAAAATAAACACAAATAAAGCAAATAAAGCTGAAAAAGAAATATTTTATCCGTAAAATGAAAATAATTATTTTACGTAAAAATAGACCCTTTGAGAATTATATTTACCTTTCGCAAGAGCTCGAAAAATCAAAGGCTACAAAACCGAAAGGCAAACTTACAAGCCCATAACTCAGAGCCCACTACAAATTCATCGCTCTCGCGCGGGGGATATTCACTCCGTTCGTCCGCAACCTCCGCGATTGATTCATCGAGCGGATCGCCGCCGAGAAAAAGGCGGAAGACAATGATGAAGCGCGCCGAGAGGAGGAAGGCAGCGCCGGGCAATCAGTTACGAGGCGCTCGCTCTCGCACTCCTAGGCGGGGTACACGTACACACGCGGGCGAGGCGACGGCCGCGAGAAGAGTAGGCGCATGCATCACCCGCGGCCCTCTTCCCCCCGCTCGTCGCTACCGGCGCTCATGCCGGCGACCGATTCGCGCTCACGTACACTCGCGGAGAAAGCTCGCGGAATTAAGGAGGCGCTCGGTCTGGGTGGGAAGCTCTTTAATCGCGCCGCGCCGCTAATGGACTGCTCGCGCTGGACCTTTTAATTACGCCGATGTTTGTTACCGCGGTAGAGATGATGCGGTGGATATAGGAATGTTTTGCCGATTTATCGTGTTTTTTTCTTTTGCCTGTTCTGGTGCGAAAAGTAAGGAATAAAGAGTAGTTTATTGTAATTTTCTGAATACAATATTAATTAATACAATATTTAAAATATATCTTTTATATACACATGAGAGTATTTACACTGTGCCTTGTGGAAAATTTGAAATGGTTAATTGTTAAAATCGTTCTTTAAAATCTATAACTAAAATTTTGAAAAACCGTTTATTCTATATACAGACGTAAGAAACATAAATTTATTCAAGAATTTTCCTTTTGGATCAAAATTTAAACAGAAAGCTTACAGTTCAAACTTTTTATTTTATTTTATTTTGATGATGATTTTAGATTAAACACCGGAACCAACTAGCAGTATTTTTATTTGCTTATCGGAATGGGAAATTTTAGTTTGGGTATTTCTGTTTATAACCGCGGGTTATTTTTTTAAGCTTTTAAAGTAGGTTGATTGTATTAAAAAAAAACACGCAGACACGGTGAACAAATTTTTTTAATATGAGTGATGAAAAGGGGGGGTGTCAAAAGGGGAGCGAGCGGGTACGTTTGCAGATGAAAATAGATTTGAACATGCATTTAGTTTAAAAAGCGCCGGCATGTGAATGCTTGGGCATTCGCTCGTTTTCAGTCAGATAAATATGCAGCCTTTAGTTATTTGTTGTAGTTTCCCATTTAGAAGCTTATACCGCAGCCGTGACAGCTGTCTGAACTGGGTTATCGAATTTGCCACTGGAAGAATAACCCGCGCGGCTATAAATAACTATTATAATATAATATAGTTTTCCCTCATAGCTACACGCATACGCGGCTTAACTTTCTTTCCTGAACTACTTAAAGTCTTTACACACCGCGTACCGTCACGCCGCAGTCCCAGCATTGACCTTCCGCGCTAAAAATACCCTCGCCATCGATAAAACCATAACCCGCGGTGTACAAGCAGCCATTGAGAAAAAGCTCACGTCTAAGCTCGCGCGCGCGCGCGCCTCTCCCACTTCTCTCGGGACAAAGAAAGATGCTCGGGCGTCGCAGATCGGCGAGATCGGCTCGCGGCTCCATAATTCAGCCGAGTCGCTTTCCACCCCCGCGGCGCCACCGACTCATCGATCCCAACGAGGCTCATTAATAAAATTTCCCGGCGGCCCTCTATCCGCGGCGCATCTCGGCTCGTGGGCGTGCCGCGCGCCGCGTGATTTACGCGCGCGAGCCCGCGGGCGCTCGCCACCGAGCGCCGGGCCCTATTACCCCCCCGCCCGCGCGATCGACGAAAAATCGATGCCCCCCTCCCTCCCCCGCCGACGCGCTGTATTTATCCGCATCTGGAGGCGAGCGATTGAAAAGCCAGCGATGACTTTTGTTTACTCGATCGCGCGATTCATAAATTTTCCGCCCGGAAGATGGTGCGCGGCCGATACGGCGACTCGAATTTATTTTTAATTGAAATAACGCGCGGCCAGATTAGCGCGCCGATGGGATCTCCCGCGCGAGCGTCGGCATTAAATATTCATTTTAAAAATCTTACTGACGTATTTATGAATACTTGCAGTGGCGCGCGCGTTCGGAATTAATTTTTTACAGTCGCGATAAGCCCCGCCGTGGGAGAAACATTAACATTTTACCGCCTCGCTAAATAACGGGGAATAATAAATAAAGCGTGCGTCCTGGTTTGTTACAGCTTTCGCGATGTTTACATTTCCGCCTCGGCGCAGTGCGCGCAAAGTGCTCGTCCGCGTTAAAAAAAAAGAGAGAGGCGGGGTTGGCTAAACCTATAATGAAAAACCTTTCCGCGTCACCTTTTTCCCGGAGCGTTACGCGCCGACCGTAAAAAAAAAGTGCGCGCGATACGCTTTTACAATTTCAGCCACTATTAGTAATAATCCACAGTAGTGGCGCGCGCGGAGCGAGCTCGCCTCTGTGCAAAAAAAAAAAGAAAAAAAAAACGCGCGCGCGCGAAAATCGCGGCAAAGTAATGGAAGCTCCGACTCGCGGGTAATCGCACCTCCGGAATATTACAAACATTACGTGGCAGCGAGCCAGGATTAATCGATAGCGCATCCCGCGGCCGCGCTAATAAAGAGAGAGGGGCCTGCATCAAAGATCCCGGCACGCGTCATTCATGCGGCGGCGGCGGCCGACCGCTCGCTGATTCGCAAATGGAAAGTGCAAGCGTGGGAGGGTCGTGTGGGTGGGTGTGCGTGTGCTTCCTTTAGCTTCCTCTTCCCAGCGCGGCGAGCCCGGGTCAACGATGCAATTGGGTTAACGGTTGCCGTTTCGCCGAGGAGCGCGATGGGATCGCCGATGGCTTCGATCCGTGGGAGGCGAATTATTTTTTCTTTTTTTTTTGCGCTTCTTTTTTTTTTACGGATTCCGCGCGATGACGCGAACGGCGAGAAGCGGCGGTTCGATTCGCGCGAGCTTTAGCGATCGCCGCCGACGCCGCGGGCTGGAATTGAGTTTCGCGAGCGCTCGAGTGGTGGTTGCTTTGAAACTTATTGCTTATTTGGGTTGAAAGTTTTTCGAGATTAAATTCGATTTACTTTTGTTTCGATTCCTCTTGTTTTTTTTTAGCGTTATTTCGAGTTTTATCCGTTAATGTCTTTATATCTGGGGCGTTTGTTTGTAAGGCAGAAGTCGAGGCGCGGAAAAATTCAGGTTACTGGATTTTAATTAACGGAGATAGAATTTATCCAACTTTACCGGGGCAGTAATTGAATGAATAATAATGGCTTTTCGATTTGCTATAAATAAGTACAAAAAAAAAGTTGCGCAGAACGCGAGTGCTAAAGAGTTTAATTAATAGGATATCTCAGCTCTTCCGGATTCATCCATGTGTACAATTGCCGATCGAATAAAATTTTTGAAAGTTTAAACAAGTATTTAAATTGAGTATTTTTTTTTATTTTTATTACTACAATAGAAAGTGTATGCATATCTGTTGACAATCTTTTATAAAGTCGATTGTAGTACATATGTCAGCAAACGTATGCATATACATATTTCATATAAAAATATGAATATGTAAATACACGTGTGAAGATTGAAAACTTACCTATGTCAAATATTTAAAGCTATAATTTATTTTCATAATATAATTCATTTCAAGAAATAAACGATGATCAAAATCTCTAAACATTGAAAAAACAAACAAACAAGTTGCAGCTGATGTTCAATGGGTTGTTGACAATGCGACTATAACTCTTGTTTCACGTGAAGAACGAAAAAGGTAAACATTTAGCCTTTTAAAATTGTTGGAAAGTTGCCACAAATTGCAGAACGAACAGTGACCCGAACGAACGGCTACCTCACGTTACCGATTCTCCGTTATATCGTATAATCCCGGAATTTAATTATAACTTCATTTTATTTATTTTCATCAACCGAGCATAGACATTTAATTAAAAAGTGGCATTCGCTTCGTAAATCTTTAAATAAAGTAAACAAAACAAAATCCCTCGCACTCACCGTATATCAATAGCTGATAATATTACTTCGCGAGCAGCGCATAAAGCCGCCGAGGTGGAAATCTTATTTTCCAAAAGTATATCACTCCCCCGCACTTGCGTCCCCGAAATATCGCGGACCCTGTAGCGGTGGTCGAAGGGCGTAATTGCAATCGAGCACGAAGACAAACGTTCCACGAGCGAAACTTAGGAGAGAGGAACGAAAGTTTAAATCAAGAGCCCTCCCACCCACGCCCAAAGGCAAACTCCAAACTGGGTCAGTAATGGTATTATCTCATCGGGGGAGAGAGAGAGAGAGGAAGAGAGGGGGAGGGAAAAAGGGTCGAGGATGTGTGTATGATCGAGTTCGTAGGTCAGCCGCGTCTTGGGCGATTTGTGCCGCGCTCATCGAACGGCCAGTCCCGCCGGCGGCGCGGTCCGCGGCAACGCTTTAAGCCAATCAACGTAAAGCGATCACCCTTCCGCTCGCGAGATTCAGCCTTTTAGCCGGCTAATCGCGCCAAATCGGTTTACGCGATCAAAAGTCTTTACGATTGATAGGCTTTACTCTTGGCTCGTCCACTTTTTTCCTTCGATTCCCGCGGTCGAAGCGGGCAGTCGTTACTTGGCGGATTTGTCGATTAAAACATTTAATCGCCGACAGCTGGAATGCGGCATTTTGCGGATGTGTACGTAACTCGTTACGTAAATACTGCAGTATAGTAAAGCATTTACGGAATGAGTTTGCTTCTTAGTTTATTAAAAGAGCAAAAATTAAAATTTTATAGTATCATTAGGTCAATATTAAAACTGTTTTCTATATTCATTTATTTTAAATGTTTGCAAGTGTTAACTACTTAAGTGGTACGATAAATGTATATAATTTTGCCTTTATTTTAAAAAAATAGGTATTTTACATTTTCTAGATTAAATAAAAAAACAACGAGTTTAATGGAGGAATAAAGTACTATAAATAATAAAAGAAAAATATATACCTGCTCTATACTAACAAAAAGATGAAAAACGCAAGTAGCACTCAACATGCAGCTATTTATAAAAAGGAGTTAGTGGACCTTACCTATATAAACACTTCGTTCGCAGATAATCCTTATTCCACAATGAAGCAACAAATAACAACGTCTCAGCCAAAGGACATGCATTCACCTTCACATGTGGACTTTTCTGCACTGCAGTACAATAAATTTTAATAACGTAAAAACCCCGGTCGCATCGATAAACGCCATTAATTTAATAAACGTAACATTCCAACGATGCAAAAAAAAAGTAATAATGATACTAAGAGGTCGGAAGAAAATTTAATATACAGCGGTACATCGCTCCGCAAATTATCCCGGATAAACCGATACAGCGGTGTCCCGGGTGTATATAACCCGAGCCCGCGCGCGCGTCGAACGCACCTCGAAAGTCAATAAACGAGGCTGGCGCGCGTCACGTCTAGAGCTCTCCGGGGCGCATAAAGTAAATCTTCGCCGGGGATGTTAATCCCGATAGCGGCGCGATGCGGCCGCTTATCTGCCGGCGTCGCGCGACGTCTTTACCGGCTTCCGCGCCGCGCGGCCGATCGGCGCGCGCCGCGGCGGATCAGTGCGGAGTGCACCCGCGGGGTGAGCGTAACGCCCCCCCTTCGGTGCCGCGTCCAACGTCCGCGCGAGATAACCTCGGGGAGGAAAGGAAGAGCCGGCCGCCTTTTATCCCGGCGCGTTATATGAAGCGAGCGAGCCGCTTCGACGTGTAATGTCGTACAACCGCGGGAGATAAGCGGAGCCTGCCGAGGCTGCCCGATAGCCGGCCGAATTATTGTTGCTGCGGCAGTTAGCGCGATAGATAAGCGTTAAATTACGAGAGGAGGTTCGACGGTGTCTTCGGGATCTTTTTTCTTTCGGAGGGTTGTTTAGTGGTTTATTGCTCGCTTTAGCTTGTGTTTTAATGCCGGAGTGACGTTATTCATTGTAATCAGTGGATCTGAGATATAGCTACTGATTTTTAGGCGAAATTTAGAACGAAATAATGCAGAAATCGAAAAATTAATTTAAAAAGATTTGAAAGTAATGATAAAAATGTTAGGTATATCATTATTTTCATTGTAATTTTTCCCTAAAATATAGATCAGTAGTTACAGACAGATTTGGTAAGACATCAGTTTATAAAGCGTTCTGTGGATATTATTGATATACATTGGATCTATTGCTTTTGAATATTCATTTTAGAATAATCAAGTAATTGAATGTTCTTATTATGTGGGGGACACATCCATACTTCATTTGTTACTAGTGTTATTTATAATTTAAAAAATGAATTTCAATGGTTATTTTAAAATTCTAACCAATAAGTCTGCATAATATTTTAAAACACTGCGGATTATTTTCAATTATAATGAGTATTCAAATAGGTTTACAAAAAAGATAAATAATAAATAAACATTTTTTTTAATTGTCAGTCGGTTAAAAATCTAAAAGTTCAGTAAATTACGCATGTTTCATAAAACAAACAATTTTGTCGTCGATGTACTGCAACAACCAATTAAAAACATTCGCGTAAATAAAAAAAAACTTCGTAAAAACTCGGTCAATTTTGGTAAAGTACGCACATTTCCTCATTACGCTGGCGATTGTTAATTTTCCCGGCAACAATAACGGCCGCGGCAAAAAGTGCACGCAGTAACAGATGGACCCGCGCTATCTAAACGCTCGAATGATGCATCGCGATGGTTCGGCGAGCGCCGTAAAAACGTCCCATTATCGTAAATCCAGGCTTCCGCGGCGCATCGTGCACTTTTACCTTGCATTTCCATAATCCAATCTTCTGCCCAAACAAATTGCCCGCCTTCGCGGCGCATTATTAGCGCGCGTATGTACAATATAATTAATTCCGCCTCCCCCTCCACCCCCTGCGCGCGTGCAAAAACAAAACGAGCGTAATTTAACGGCGCCCCGCTTCTTTGCGCGTTATCGGCTAATTAAATCTCCCCGGGCGAGCTCGCTTACCTTGCGCCGGTGCAAAATCCCCGCGGACGCGCACCTGCCAATTGATATGCCGCGTCACGAGCGCGTGGGCTTCGCTGGAGGAAAGCGGAACGGGAAAAAGGGACCGCGACGCCGGCAAGAAGTATCGACGGGGAAAGGGCGTGTAGGGCGCGGCAATTACATCGCGCGCGTGGAATCGAACAGTACCCGAGCGAAGTCGCTTATCCGAAGTTTCGCGGTCGATCGAAGGGACGCGTCAGTTTTTTTACATTCACTGGATCGAGCATTGGTCCGTTGCTTTTTTTCAAATTTATCTTTTATTTTGGTGGGAATGTGTGCGTTTTTATTTGTTGATGGTTACAGGATAAAAATTTCGGTGAGTGGAGTTTGCTAAAACATTTTTCCAACGTACTCGATTCTTTTATATGGAGAATTGGTGAAGTGACATTTCTAATTTGTTACCCGGTTAGAAAAGGTCTATCTATTTCCTATCGTTGAAAAAATTTTTCCTCATTTAAAAGCCATATCCTAAATTGATCGTTTAATGCGAAAAAAATAGTCGAAAATTTATTGGCCATCGATGAGAGGAAACTAGATTATTATTATTCATATTAGCGTTATTCAGAAATATCGTAAAAATATATTGAACAATTTAATTAGGATAATTGTGATAAGTATAGGGTCAAGTTTGTATATAGACATTGAATTAAAAAAATAAAACTTTAGAAAACCATAATTTATTAGGATTTTTCATGTATGTAATCACACTATATGAGAGGAAGCATCAGTAGAACCAGCCAGTATCGGAAAGACCTTACCCATAGCTCGATGAACACCACTCCGTTAAAAAGAAAAATCGATGAAAATAAAGTTGATACTGTAATTATCCTTGACCGATAGTAAAAATGACTTGACGCTCGGCGAGCGAATGGCATTAAATCCGCGGAACAAAGCCTCCGCGTCTAGCGAAAGCCAATAATCCCTTGAATATTCATCGCGCGCGGATGAACAGTCGAGCGTTAAAAAAGAGAGCGGCGCCGCGCTCGGGGTGGAGCCCCCGCACACCCACAGGACAGGACGATACCGGGCGAGAGTAAAAGCGGGGGAGGGGGGAACAAGGCCGGACGAGTGTAACGAGCGGCGCGGCGCGCTCGCCGGGGCTAATAACAGGGGAAAAAGGCGCGGGGAGGTAGCGCGACCGCCCCGGCTCTCGGGGGCCAAGATCTACGATCTGCCGCGCGCGCGCGCGAGCGTCTATACCTGTATACGGCGCGCCTCCCTCCCTCGCACCGGCGGCCCTCTTCCGATTTCATCTGCGTGCAGCGGGGACCGATGCGCCGCTATTTATTGGCCCCGGCGTAATGGCGCGGGCCGAGGGCTTAATTATTTATTCGGCCCTTTCTTTTTTTACGCGCGGCGCGCGCTTTAATGACCCTGTCTCCCCGGCCAAGTACGACTTTATAAAAGCGCGCGCCGGGCGGCGTATCGCCGCGGCGAATCGGACGGAATGAAAAATAGACGCGTACCTCTCGCGCGCACTTCTTGTTGCCGTGTAGCGGCTATTTATGCGGCGCGAGTATTTACTGCGGCGGGGCCTGGTGTCTTGCACGGGCTCCTTTGACGCCTCTGGGTGGGATATCGCCGGGTTCTTTTTGCTTTTCGGGTGGCGAGGTACGGCGATGCGTCTTATATACCGAGTGGTACTTTTCGCGCGCGCGCAGGCTCGATAGGCTGCGATTATGGGGTGCGATGAATAGAGTAATTGCAGCGCAATAACACGCGCATAAATTTTAATGCTCGGAGAAAAACGAACGCTCCCGTTTTGCTTAATCGATTTCTTTTCTTGCCTGTTTATCGCATTCTTCTTTGCATGCAGCAATGAAAAGGTGCATTTAAAAATTTAAATTTTAAAGGAGAGTGATAAGAAGACTAAAGAAATATCCAAATGTAATATAATTTCAGATCATTTCTCACTTTATCAGATCAATCAACATTTATAAAGGATTTTACTTAAGAATTTCTTTCTGTTAACGAAGACTAAAAATGTTTCTTGGACATCACGAATATGCGATTTCCAGATCAGTTGGAATTGGTACTTGAAATCTGGTAGATTCTCGAACACTAAATTTATACAAAGGATAATTCAAAATTATTTCTTCGCATAAGTAATATATTAATTTACGAAAACCAAACTTTCATATGCAAGCACTGCACACTTTAACTTTTCCCCGCGAAAAAAAGAAATTGCTTTCACATTGGAACGCTAAAAGAAAATTCACTCTAATTGCACGAATTTCAATATTCCGCGAGCGTCGCCGCAGTGAATGCAGGACTCGCGCCGACGCCTTTTTATCCAGCTTGCGGGTACCTACGGGCGCGCTTCGCGTCCCGAAATAGAGGCGCCGGGGCGCGCGCGGCCCTTGCCCGCGCTGCCGCACCTAAACGAGGAGGAATAAGGCTTTCCCGAATCTGGGTCGAGTATTCATAGTACTTCGGTAGTACAGCGTCAAATACGGCACGAGGCGCGCGCCTCCAGACTGGCCGGAGGGGCAGAGGGCCGGCCGTGCAAGAGCTTGCACCGATGCTGCGCGCACCTATTCTCAGCGCGCGACGATCGATCTCTTGATTTTTGTCCCCGCTTGCCCTATGCGCATTCCACTTTTGCCGCGAACCCGCTCCGGAGGAAATTAAGATGTCGCTAATTTTATTATCCTAGTTCAGACATATTCGTAAAAGCACAGTGGGTTTATTTAATAATTTATCTTTTAGTTTTTAAGTTGATTAGCTGTATGTCGATACTTCGCGTCTGCTGCATTCAATTTTGCCAGGCAATTGAATTTTAACTTTCGATTTTAATTCCATCTCCAGTTTGCACATTGCAAAGTAATTAATTTTTAAGTGTAATTGTTATCAATTTGATCCGATACATATTAATAGTATTTTAAAGTGGAAGCATAATGAGTCTGTTGAGTAATTGCATTTTAAAGAAATTGAATTATGTAAAATTAATGTACAGGCTGCACAAATAATTGAAAATTCATGAAGCGAAAAATATAGCAGGACTCACGCTCTTCAGGCTCTGTTTTTTAAAAAAGCAGTGTTTTTACCTGACAACTGATGGACATGAATTATTTGACTGGACAATCAGTTGGCGCTAGTTATTTAGTCACGTAATTTTAGTTATGTAATCTCAAGGAAAGTCTCTGTGGACTAAGCGATGATCTCAGGATAAATACAGTAAAAAATCTTTCTGTCTACAAAATTCGAGATACAATTAAAGAAAATTCTAATAAATTATCAAGTAAAATTTTACTAATGTATAATCTCCCAATTTTTCACCTCGCATTCAACTTAAGTATCAACATCTTTCAAAGAAAAAAAAATCCCTATTGATACTTTCAAATAAAGAAAAATCAAGCAGGAAGCAAGAAAAGGTAAAACCTTCTTGTCCCCTTCAATTAAAGGGGTCAGCCACGCGAGACATCTTTTTCCAGTCAATATCGCGCGGGAAAATCTCGTGAAAAATTCCGCAAAAAAAGGGCGAAGCAGCGCGTTCACGTGGAGATCACGCGATAAATTCCCAGCGCAATACGCTCGCAGTCCCTCTCCTTCTCTCTCTTCCTCCAACCCAAGAAGTCCGGGGCTGGTCGACGGGCAGAGGAGAGGGGCGAGAGAGAGAGCCGCAAGGCTAACGTTATTGCCTATTTCCGGGGCGCGCGCCGAAATGAGAAAACAGCAGCGGCGAAAATACAAAGGAAACGGAGAGAACTCGGAGGGTGAGGTGGGGGGCGGGGTAAAAAGGTACATAAAAGAATCGGGCGAAACGAGTGCGCGACCCGGCCACGACGGAGAGCGACAAAAGCCGCCCCCGGGAGAAAGAAAGCTCGCGGTCTCGCGGCTTATACGCGACCCACTCCCCCCCCCTCGGGTTATTGCGCGCCTTGACGCATCCGCGGCTCCTTCCTCGCGCGCGCCGCGGCTCGTTACGCTCGAGCGATGTAATTTCGGATCCCTTCTTTTCTCTCTTCTCGCGGCTTTCGACCAAATCTGTATCCCGCGAGGTTGTGGATGCGGCCGCGCTTGAATTACGGCGATCCGCGCGCTTTGACGCGAAGGGGGAGGGGGGCGGGTCGCAGCTACTGTGGCGCCCCGTCGTCTTTAACTGCCTCGAATCCTTGAGGAAACGATTAAACTTCTCTTCTTTCTCTTACTGCCGAGGCTTTTCTCCTCACTTCGAGTGGGCTTTGCCTGCGCGCACCCGCGCCGCGAAGAAGTTTAATTAAAGAAACTCATTTTTATCGTCGGCCCGCTGCCGATCATTCACTTAAACTCACCAAAAGGATTACGCCGAGTCAGTTGTGGGTCTTACGGAATGGTTAGGTTTACGTAAGGTCGATGACAAATTTAACGTTTCCGGGGCGCGGAATATGCTTTAAGAAATTTTTCAGTTTCATGTTGCTTCTTTCTAAAGTCGAAATAGTGCCATATCACTAAATATTAGTGCACATGCACTAATTTGATTAGTTAAAAGTGCTCCACTGCGAATTATTGCAAATGCAATAATTAAAGTAGTGAATAGTAATCTGTGCACTATCAGAATTAATAAAAATTACTAAAAATAGTAGTGTAATTACCAAACAGTTTTTTCGTTGGATTAATTTCTCACTAATTTATAGTAAATTTTACTAATTTAGTAGTGGAAAATGTGTTTATTACAAAAATTAGTGATATTTTCACTA
>UXGC01002300.1:0-12522 GCA_900480045.1 Eurytoma adleriae
TTGCAACATTTTTAGATATACGTCATTTTAACATTTATTGCCCAGAAATTCTGCCCAGAATATGGTCAATTTTCTACCAGGGCATATTTTATTTTCTCCTAAAAGAGTAAAGAATTTTGCGAGAATAGCAGAATACTAAATAAATACAAATGCCAGATGTAACTCGTAGTACTTACATCCCAGCCAAATCTAATGTTGAACTGAAACTGACTGTAAGAGGACTCAATCTATTTTCTCGTCACTTTAAATAATGCGAGAGAGACACAATCAAACGCATACTACTTTTACGTCACCATTAATCAATTAAGATTTTTTAAACGAAAGAAAAGAGAAAGGTTTGTGTTTAAAAATCCAAATCACTTGTAGTAGGTTTTAATTTCATATTTTGTCTCATACGAAGTTTAAAAATAATAATAGAAATTTAAAAGTACAAAGGAAGAGTCACAGAATGTTATCAGTTCTTCTTAATTTCTTACATGCGTTAAAAAATAAATTTCTTTCCACTGTACTTCGAATTTGACCAGGACAAATTCGTGCCCGCTTATGTATATATACATAAATTTATATACATCCTGCTGACTTTTTTTTAGCTGAATGAGTAATTTTTTCAATTAAATTCGAAAAAATGTTTACTAATAAATAAAATTAAACTAATAATAATAGAATATAAAGCTATAGTTTTCCTCGTAAATATAAATTTATAGTTTTCCTCGTATACACACTTTTTCGGATAATATAAGTGTAGTGTACTCCCGTTTAATCGACAAAAATATTTATTTTTTGACATGTGTAGTTAGTGTTTGAGTACAGACATCTCACTCTACTTAATGGGCTACTAATGTTCAAAAAAGCGCTTCATCAATGCACAAAAACAAGCCATTTGATGATGGCGATTAAATAACTTTCTTCTCATTTCGAATGTTCGAGTTTCTAGTAGTCACACGTATCCAGCGATGAACACTGCAATAAATCTTAAGAAAACTGTTTAAGGTAATATTAAAACAAACAAATGTTTGTTTTTTCACCAAAGTTGCTTAAGAAAGTCTAACGAACAACTAACTTAGAGGAGAGAAATACACATCCAAGTATTTTAAACAGTACGCTTTGCGCGCAAAGGTATATCCTGTATTGTTTCACGTTCACTTTCGTGCTGTGAAATTATCTACTTATATTATCATCACGTTCCGTTAAATACAGTAGTAATTGCCACCTTATTTTTATAAAGAGATAATCTTCTCAAAAAAATGCCCAACGAAAGCGAACGTGAAACGTTCTTAAATTACAAAAACTGTGTTATACAATGAGACCACAATGCAACTTTCGAAAGGGAAATTATTGTTTTTCAAAGAGCTTGGACGAAATTAAGTGTACGGTATAAAAATTTAAAGCACAGCAATCCGTACCTTTTTTATCACGCGCAATACTGAAATAATTTAGAAATGTTTAGACATACAAAAGCAGAAGCAACTGCCCCTGGTAGAAAATTGACCATATTCTGGGCAGAATTTCTGCTCGATAAATGTTAAAATGACGTATATCTAAAAATGTTGCAAATACTCTTTGCAACATTTTTAGATATACGTCCTTTTAACATTTATCGACCAGAAATTCTGCCCAGAATATGGTCAATTTTCTACCGGGGTGGCGAGACACGTAAAGCCATACCGAGCACATTAATCTACAAAGCTTACGATCGAACAATGGCTTTCTTTTCCTTGCCATATTGTTGACTTTGTCCCTGTCACTCTATTTTAGCCGGCGAAGAAAAATAGAAAGAGCTCCGTTTTACATTAATCTACCATTGTTAGCTCGGAGTGACTAAACGCAAATTGGCTTTTTGTTCGCGCCTCGGCTCCGAAAGGCGCGAGGCGAAAACTGGTCTACGCGCAGTTTTCAGCCATTTCGGTATCGCGCGAGCTAATTACCGGGTAAAGCGCGCCGTCGATTTCCAGCGAGTGGGGACAGGTCGAAAGGGGGTGGTTGCGTAAGCGCGCAATGTGAACTCGCGCGGAGCATTTGAAAAGGGATTTTCGAGAGGCGCCGCGGCCGGGGATTAGCGTAGAAAGTACCAGGCGCGTTCGCGATGTACCTGCAGCGCCGGCAGCCTTCCGTCCCCCTCCCTCTTTCTATTAAAGTCGAAAGTTACGCCGAGGAGCAGCGAGCCAAACCGCGCGTATACACGCGGTATATACGCACGCGGAGGCAGCGCGCGCGCCTCAAGGCCTGGGCCGCACAGCTCCTTTGTGCGGCCGGTCAAAAATTCTCGCACTTTCCTCTTCTTCCCGGCTCTTTGTCTCCCCCCGTTGGACCTCCTCTCCTTAACGAAAATAAGCGCGCGCGAAACGCTGCGAATAAATATGGAATTATCAAGGAGCCTCTTTGTACTGGCGCGAGCGCGGGGGAGGGGGGGGGGCTCAGAATGACTCGGCTCGCGAGTCGGCGCTAACTTTCCCTTTCGGAAAGCCGATACGCCAGGTTTCGATCTTTACCGATTAACCGATGCGCTTTCTTTTAGCTAACGCGGCATTGCTAAAAAAAATGCCCGTACGGAGCGCGCGGAGACGTCGAAGGAGCCGAGCGAGCGCACACGAGCAGTGGTGTCACCTCAACATATTTAAGCCGACTGCGCGGAGTGGGAGAGCTTATATAAGATAGGAAAGATAGGAACCGGTTGTCCCCTCCACCGAGGCCCCCGCGCCAGCCGAGAGTTGCAGTAAGCGGCGAGTTTCCTTGCAAATTTATACGTACTTTCGGTTAAAGCCGTTGGAAAGTTCGCGGCCGAGCGATCGCTTTCTTCGTACAGAAAATCCCTCTAGCTTATAATTAGACTCGCGGGGCCGGTCTCGCGATCGATCCCGCGCCCAAAACCGAGCGACTTACGTAAGGCGATTGCTTTATCGCATCGATAACGGCGCGGCCGCGATAAGGGCGTCCGTGTCGTATCGGCGCCGAGGGACGCGGCGACGACCACGACGACGGAGGAGGCACTTAAAATATATAATGCGCGTTTCGCGCGCGCGGGCGCGACTCCAAGTGGCGGGTCGACGACCGGAGGCTGCAGCGCCGCGGCGCGAGAGATAGGCGCGCGAGCGCGCGGTCCGCACTCCGCGAGAATATCGCGCGCGTGCACACAGCAGGCTACTCGTATTTTGAGCCCGCAGCGGCTGACCTAGGCGCTCGGCGCCGATAAGGCCGATGATACAATCGTAGAAAGCTTCTGCGCGACGGGGCCGCGTTACGAAAGAGCCGGCCCGCCTCGGAAAAGCGCGCGCGCGCCTCGGCCGGAAGTTGAAAAAGTGCGCGAGATATACTGGGTCCCTCCGATAGCGCCTCGTTATTCCGACTTTCATAATAAGCCGCCCCCCCCCCCCTCACCTCCCGTTTCGTCGATATCCTTCCATTAATATTCCGAGCGATTAAGAATTTTTGCGCAACAGCTGCTAAGAATAAATATTTATACTCACTGCTTTCTTTTCCAAGTGTCCTTGTAAACACGATTTGTACATTCTACTCGCGCGCGCCTGCTTTCTCGCTCCTTATGGCCGCCTCTCTTTGTCTTCTCTTCTCGCGCGCGCGCCTCTCGCCAGTCAGGCTTGCTCAGCATGCATAAGCAATTTGAAATATCGAGGGAGAGGGGGGGGGGAGTGGTCGAACGGAGGATGGATGTGTGAGAGATAAAACAAAAAACAACTCCTTTCTTTCTTTGTAATAATAAAATGTATTAAATAATGTATTGTTGGCAATACTTATACATATTAAATATACATATATATGTATATCATATATATATGTATATGTACACACACATTTGCAAAGCGGTGTCTGTGCACATATACCGTGTATACATACATATATGCGTGAAATTACAAATTTCGTGGTACATGAGACTTTTGGGTCTGTGTGTCTGTGCATAACATGCTTGTGGACCACTAAACGAGAAAAAAATCAGCGAAAACAAATGGGCCGGAATCAACGCACTGTCAATTTCGACAAGGCACTTTATACAAATAAATAATTTTCAATACTAAAGATAAGGCACATTGGCGACGAACTACGCTAGACGCTTGATTCGCTCCCTCCTTAATTTACAAAACTCTATATTCTTTTTATATTTTTCTCCTTTGCGGCATTAATTTAATCGCTAACAACGAAAATCTATGCTCTTTTATCACTTTTCTGGTCCCATTGTAAAGAAGCTAGAAGTCGTCCGGTCACATGTCTACAAAATTAATTTCTTATACAACTATTTTTTTTTCGGCAAAAAGCCCTTTTATTATAGAAAACTAAAAATAATTTCAAACGATAACTAAAAAAGACGGTTTTTTTCGCATAAATCATAACAAAAGTAACTAAGGATGCTTAGTAAATTGCAAGAAATCAGTGTGAAAGACAAGTTCGAACGGCTTCTGCCAATTCATTATCAGCTGGCTCCCGATGCGTATATGCATTTACATAGTACGTATTTTTGGAGTTGCATATCGTATGTTTCGTTTAAATCGAAGGAAGCACGCGATTTACACATATATTAATAACAACAATAAGTTTCGATCCTTCGCTCTATTCGTTCACTATCACAAGGAGAAATTAAGTATGCGCTTTTTTTCAATAACTTAATGTATGCGTGTGTTCTTCAACCAATTGCTGGAATAAATAAATTACATAATAAACGCAATCATATCGCATGACCTGTCTATACGAGGACCTGAATTTGTAAAAAAATTCTACAATCAACTTAATGCTGAATCACAGCTGGAAAGAAAAAAACATTATTTTTCTTGAGTGCAAGGGCTAAAGAAATCTATGCCGATGTTTTAACTGGGGACTGGGGCTCTGGGTGCTACACGTGTATACATACAATGAATTAGATATAAAGGAAAAACGCGAGGAACTTTGGCGAAAAACGTTCAAATGAAAAAAAAGAATATATAAAAAAAGAAAAAAAAGTAATAACTTGAAGAACACGAGGGTTCGTTTGAGAGCCAAGAGATCGACCTGCACGTTGGCATACGTTACATTTGTAAATAACTGAAGAACGCAGTATAAAATGTTATATAAATATATAAATACGCATGAAAAAAATAAATATATTAAATTAAAAAAGACGTACACGATAAAGTAAGTTGATTGATATATTATGTGTGTGTGTGTGCGTGCGTGTGCGTGCTGGTTGCGCGTGTGCTTTGTAATCACGCGCGCATGCACGTGTTAGTGTGTGTGTGTGCGTGTCGGGTGTGCGCGCGCGCTCGCTCGCTCGCGGTGTACGTACTCGCGTACGTGCGGCTGTGTGCGCGTGCGCGCGCTCGTGTCTTTGCATGTGAGATGAGTCTGTGAAAAACCAAGGCCTTGCAAGAGGATGAAGAAGTACCGATTCTCGAGTACTCGCGAGTCCCTTGACTTCGTTTCAATTTTCACCTGGATAAAAAAGAATGACGAGAAAAGTTCATTGTAAACGCCATTACGTAAAACGTCAGGATGTCGTCCGCTTTAAAATAGAAAAAATCGTCGCGCGCGGAGTGTGTACGCTCGGTCCGCCGCAAGGGGTGCGCTTTGCAAATTGATTCGTAAAATCCGAGTACGCCTTGCCTCCGCTTTTCTCTCGAATCGCAATCGGCGCCGATTAAAAAATTGGTAAAACAAAAGTCAATTCCGTCAGGGTGATAGCGGTCGCGCGGGAGCGAGGCGCGTGCTCGATTGCAGTTCTGTAATTTGGGATGATTCGGTGAAAGATTGGTTAATGGCAGTGACGTAAGAATGGCCGTCGATCGGAAAATAATATTAACAGATAAGTTAAGAGCCGAGCGGATTCGCGGGCTTCGAATAAATAATGATCATAATGGGTCGCGCGTTGCTAAACATCGAAACATTTTCTTTCTGCCCGCGGTGGCGACGCCCGCCGTGTACAATAAAGGCACATGATTTTAGCAAGACTCAACAAGGCCTCTTGCACGCTAAAAAGCCGACTTTCCGCGATAAGAGGTTAATCAGTAAAGAATCAATAATATTATCAATAGTAATAGCAATATATTAATAATAATAATGATAATAAAAATAAAAATAATAATATAATAATAATAATAAACTAAATCTATAATAACATTTGCTTTCAAGTATAAATTAAACGAAAACATTCTCCTCGGCTAAGGAAGAGTATATATAATATATACAAAATGTATTCGATTCTCAAAAAACCACGTCACATTATTCGCTTTCTCTCTTTCGCTCAGTCGCTTCGCTGCTTTTGTTCGCGCTCCGAGTCGCGCGCGCGCCGGAGAAACGACGGAAGCGACGGAGACGCTAAGATTTTGCCTGCTGTATTATGCGTACCGAGCAACCGGGGCGTTGCTAGCTGCGTGCGATTCGCGAGCCCTAAGGGCCGACTGTGGGGGGAGTACCTCGCGATCGAAAGAGCAGTACTTCGTATCGGCTATTGCAGTAGTTACATATCACATTTGTCACGAGGGAAAAGAGCGTGGCGAGCGGTGGCCGTCGCAAAAGCTGTCGGGGGGTGGGGAGGGGGGGAGGCGAGAGGAGAAACTCGCGGGCGCGCCAGCTCCTCTGGAAGACAATCGGTGTGGCGGCGCGGGTCTCGCGCTTGCGAAAGAGCCGCTCCGGGAGAAAGTGCGCCCGGCCGCTTTCACTCTCGGCCGCGGCCGGCGGCGGCGGCGGCGGTGGCGCCGCGCGAAAGTAAGAGTCTAGATCTTGAGGTGCTCGAGGTCCGGCAGCGTGCTGCTGATCCTGTTGAAGACGGGCAGCCTCGAGTCCGCGCCCGGCGACAGCGGCGACGGCGTGCGCGGGCTCGCCAGCTCCTCCGGCAGCGCCGCCTGCGGGCTGGGGCTCAGCTCCTGCGGGAAGCCGAGGCCCTGCGCCGCCTCGTCGCTGAAGAAGCTGGCCATCGAGTTGGTGGGCGACTGGCTCAGGCTGGAGGAGGGCGAGCTCGAGTCGGCCGCGCTGCCCAGCGAGAAGGTGGGCGAGAGGTTGAGCGGCTTGGGTCTCGAGAGGAGCGGGGCGAGGGGGGCGAGCGGCCCGAGGGGCGCGAGCGGCGCCAGCGGCAGCGGCGCCACGCCCAGCGAGTGGCTGCGGTGCAGCGGCTGCCTCGGGACCGGCATGGGGCTGCTCAGCGGGCTCGGGAGCGCGAGCGGCCCCGCGGAGGCGGCCAGCTGCTCGAGCAGCCCGACGCCCGCGGGCGAGAGCAGCGGCCCGAGCTGCGGCTGGCCCAGCTGGGCGCTCACCTTCAGGTTGTGGATGCGCGCCTCCTCGAAGTTGTGCACGAAGTGGCAGCGGGGCCCGTACGGGCAGAAGCCGATCTTGTGGAAGGTGCGGCATAGCTCGGTCTTGTACTTGGGGTGGCGCGCGAGGTTGCGCAGCTCGCTGTACCCGTGGGCGAACTGGCACTTGTCGCCGTACTTGCAGCTGCCGTTCTCCTCGAACGGCCGGCAGAGCTCGGTCTTGTAGCGCGAGGTGGGCTCGCTGACGGTGCGGTCGAGTTTGCGGTGCTGCTCGATGAGGTTGACCAGGCTGGTGTAGCTGCGCCGCAGGGGCGCGTGTCCGCCGGCCGCCGCGGCCTGGCCCAGCGTCGCCTGCAGCGAGTCCTTGGCTTTCGTCGCTCCGCCGCTCTGAAAAGTAAAAATAACAAGGGTCACAAGAGCCCGACGAGCAACAGGTGCCCCCACGAGCGCCGAGGCCCGCGTCTATTTGCGCCGCTCGGTCCCCCGCTCTCCCAGCGCCGAGAGCTGCACTTTGGCCGAGGCCTTTTCCCCTTTCGCCTTTCCTTTTGCTTTGTTTTTGCCTTCGCCTCGCCTCGCCTTTGCTTTTGCTTTTGCTTTCGTCGGGGATGCCGCGCGCTCGAGCCGCGGGAAGCTGGCAACGTCGCGGCGCGACTACCAGCGACACGCCTCGTGGCTTTCGAGAGCGAGTCCGCCGCCGCCTTCGCTTTTCTCTCGTCCAGCGGCAGCGGGGCAGCTCGCCGCCGAGCCGAGCGGCGGCCCGACTGGGTGCACGTTGCCCGCGATCGGTTGCCAGCTCCGGAAGGCGGCGTTGCGCAGGAAAAAGCGGGCGTCGCGGGGGCAAAAAGCAAATCGGCGTGCGGGCGGAAAAAAGGAAAAGAAAGAAAAAAGACGGCGTTAGGCTCGGGCGCTGCGGGACGGCCAGGCGGGCCCGGGCGTGCGGACGCTTTGTTTTGGAGTAGGCTGGCGGCGCGCACGTGCACGAGGCCCGCCCGGCCGCCCGATCGAAATTGTGAAAGCTGCCTTCGGCGGCTCGATTTTTCCAGCTCCGTCGCCCGAGAAAGGCGGTATTACATAAACGAGGCGGCGGGAGGGGGGCGGACGTTGGGAAACGCCGCGATTTGCGTTGGTAAATTAAGCGCGCTCTCACCTTGAAAAGTTCGCCGCAATCGAAGATCGGGCTGCTCATGACTGCCGTCGACATGCTTCACGGAAGCTCGCACCACAAAAACACTGATATACCGGCGGGGTCGGGCCTCGTTTTCTCGATAGTCACTACAAGTCGGTCGCACTGTCGTCCGGTCGGTTCAGGCCAGGATGCATCGAGAGAGCCGCTTCGCTTCGCCGTCGTGTGCTCGCCTTAGTGCTCGCCTCGCCTCGTACGCTGGGCCGCTGCGTGTGCTCCGCAAGGACTGGAGGCCTAGTAGCCTAGTGGCGAACTGCGTTTCATCGGCGCCCGAGAGCTGACTGAGCGTCCGAGAGTTGGGCACCGCAGACGCCGAGTCGACTCGGGCGCCCCTCTCTCCTCCTGCGAAAGGCGGCGTCGGCGGAGCGGCCAATCCGGGCCGGCTGCCCCCTCCCCTCCCCCGCGCCGCCCCCGCCCGACGGCTCCTGCGGGCCCCCCGCCCGCGCCGACGCTCCGGCGCTCTCTCAGCATCCTTGTCGCGCTCGGCCCTCGGTGCGCTCACGGGGCGGCTCGGGCGCGTCGCTGCAGCCGCGGAGGGCCGCGATTGATTCTTTCGTATGCACCCCGGCTGCGGGCCCCGCTCGTTCGATTCATCTTCGTCCGTCTCGACTGGTCTCTCGGGCTCTCCCTCGACTCGCGCGGCTCTCAATCCTCGGCGCTGTGGCCTTCGGCGCCCCTCGGCGCGCCTCCCGCTCGGCTCGCTGTTTGTCAAGTGCGCGAGCGCGGGCCCGCGCGCTGGCAACGCTGGGCGAGCGCGCGAGATCGGTAAAAACATTGTGGAGCGAGAACCGGCTTTTATTCTTCCCGCTCCTTCGGCCGCTCGCGCGCGGCTCTCGGCAGCTTGGCTTTTTCAAATCAGCGACGGCGACGGACGCTTAATAATTATTATTCAGCATAGCGCGGAGCTGGCTCGACGTCGCCGGCCTACCGATTGGCCCCCCCTCGCCCCGCGGCTCGCCGCCGAGCGGCTCTATCGCTCGAGCGAGCGCATGAATGACGACATTCACGATAGCGAATGCTCGTAACTCTCCCGTAACTCCGCGGGCGCCGTTCATTAAATACAGCCGAGTAAGCGCGAGTGCACCGAGGCGCTGCGAGCTCGACTCGAGCTGTACTTGTCGCTTCGTTCATTCACGAATTAATCCGATACTCGTCGAGTCCTCGCCGCGGCTTGCGAGCCCTTGCGATTCTACGAGTGGACTTTTCGGTCTGGATAAATTTTTCAGCCTTTGGCGCGCGCTACACCTTCGAAATCTTTGCCGAGCATTTGCGGAAGGACCTGTTCGCGTGCTCTGGCGTGGATGTATACAACCCCCACCTGCGCCACTTGCTTTCAGCTTGTTTCTTTTTGTATTTCGAATTCCTGATAAAAATTCAAACATTAGAAGTGTATAAGGCATCGCAGCTCGTTAAATCTGACAGACGTACTTGACTTATTCAAAATTAGGGGAATTCCGCTCGAGCGGTAATCCGCTTACCTGCTAGGAGCAATTTGTAATATTTATGAGCAGTAAATTACAGCAAAATTAGAAATTTATTGATCATCTGAAAAATGTGCATGTAATAACGTGTTCTACTGAAATTAATAAAGTCACATCGTGTCAATGCAAATTCCGATGACACTCGATACCTCGTCTCGGGGAATAATACGATACACGAATTATATCTCCATACCCATCGTAAACACGTCTGAGCGTAGGGAATAAATCGAGAAGCCGTCTCCACGACAGCTATAGGATCAGCTGGCGGAGCAGGCAACCATGATATTTTGCAAATGCTAAAATGAATAGGCTGGTAAATCACCACCGGTCGGTAAAGATTTTTTTAATTAAATTGTATATAACTAGATTGAATATTGTAAATTTATGAAAAATATATAATTATAAATCTAATATATATTATATATCCATTGCGTTATATACAAACAGAAGTAATACTTAAAAGTAATCAAATTAGTCAATATACCTATAACACAATAAACGCGAATTATAATTTGGGAATTTGCTTCCCGAGTTTTTGACGAACTAAAATAGCTAAAAACTTCTCGCTTAAATTTACCGCAGGTTTATTGAAAAGTTGGCCATTTATTTATTAACATTGCAACCTTGTTGCCAGTAAATATTTATCTTGCATCTAAGTAACAACTTAATTAATATAACAAAATCCCAGAAAAATAACATGAGATAACCTAACATAAAATTCCTTTTTGCAATTTTGATAAAAATAATTATTAACTTATACAGAGATTATAATTAAAATAGTATTATTGATATTGTTGAGAAAATAAATATTAATTGTTAGATAGATATTTACCACATGACTATACCTTTCTCTATTCCTACATAAAGTAGTTCAAAGATAAACTATTTTTCCTGAGTTATAATAAAAGACTATTAAAAATAGATTGAATGCAGATTATTCCAAGAAACAAATTAAAAACATGGATAATATTTTTTCAAATCAAAATATATTTATTAGCCAATGAAAAAATTGATCGATTTCCGAATGTTCATATAAGCAAGTATAGCTTATTCTTATAAGCCGTAAAATCAGAAAAGATGTTTTTCTAGTAGAACTCGTGAGTTCCTTTTTGCATTAAAGTGTAAATGTTACAGTCAAGTTACCATGTTATCTGAGATAGACGATGTTAATTGATAAGAGATTATTACAGTTGGCCCGGAAACATAACAATTAGTCTAGAAAAATATTAAAAGGAATCCAAGGAACAAGTATTATCTGTTGCATATTATATATTAAAGAAAACCATTTAAAGCAATTTATTTCAAATTAAATTGTGAACCACACATAGTATAAAAATAATTATAATGCTTAGTCTCGTTAATAGTCAAGCGAAAACATTTGTAGTATTTTTATTTTACTTATCTGCACTATTTTTAAAGAATAGCTGTTTTTAATTTTTTTTTAAACGCACTTCTTTAAAAAGTTCACATAACACAAATATAATAACATATAATGTAGAAACCTATTAAATTCCATATATTGTTTCAGACGAATAAAATCAATTTTTGTTAAAAATAATTATTTCTTTTACTTTCAAAAGTACGTACATGAAGTCAATTAATTTTTAAAAAATTTCATTATACGATAAACTGCACAAATGCAATAGCACATTATCGTTATCAAAATAAGATAACTTTATACGAGACTTTCGTTAAAATGTAAAGAATCACAATATTTATGAAAATCATTATCATTGAACCGACAAACATTATTGATTTTGATAAAAAAAATAATAAACAAAGGCTTTTCAAAAAATCTAAAATACAAATAAAGTCTATGTTGTTTCTATGAAAGTATTTTATTCTCTCGTATAGCCGCGCAAGAACGGCAAAACAGAGACCCGGATCATGAAAATTGACCGTAATAGCTTCGAGATATCTTTGTTTAGTCACTCTCCTCTTCCCGCAATCGATGCACGCATTGTAAAAACATTATATTTCAACTCAAAGATGCTTAAAGCGAGTTTTTATCGCGCTACCGAAAAAATTTCTTTCACTTCCATCGTGAGGAAACTTCCTGCGCGTATGAGGAAATTGCATCGAGAAAGTATTTCTTCTATAGTACTGCGTGGCACTGGTAAAAATTAAAACATCTGAAAATGACAGAGTTTTGTGTGTTAGCGGTTATATCTATAAGTCAAGTGGCTTGTTTTTTTATACTGATAAAAGATTTTACAAACATTCTTCATTTATTAGAATGAGAAGCTCCAAAGTGCTCGTTAGATAAAAACTAGCTACCAACGTTATTAAAAAATTAATGTTTACTAACGAATGGTCCAGAAACAAATGATAATATAATCTAAATTAAAGCTCTAACAAAACTGTGTCACGATTTCCAGCTAACTTGGCAGAAAATTTTTAAACACTAACATTTAATAACGAGCGCACAATGAACGTTACGTTGCTTTCCAGCTCTCTGGTATGAACAACAATGAATAATTAATATCTATTTTTTTTTCAGTCGAATTAAAGCCATTTTGCACAAGTTTTACAAAACTTATCTGTTTTACACGTATTAATTCCCTGGTAGAAAATTGACCATATTCTGGGCAGAATTTCTGGTCAATAAATGTTAAAATGACGTATATCTAAA
>UXGC01002301.1:0-12519 GCA_900480045.1 Eurytoma adleriae
TTCATCTTTGTCGGTGATCATTTGAAAATTTTTCTGTATGTCGTCGTATAGACGTTTCAACTGAAAAATTGAAAGCACAATTATTGCATTCTTCTACCACTACATCAAATGGTCATTGTCTTATACCAACTTGACCCTCTGCTAAGATTGAAGTAAAGAATTTCATAAACACCATAAGGACAAAAAAAAGTACAGCCACGTGATGCAGCGTTTGATCAGTATTCGTTTCATAATACTTTAAAAATCCTAGTATCTGCAGATAATGAAAGTAACTTATTTTATCAGATTTTTACATAAAATATGATCAAATAGAATAAGGTAAAGTTTTACTTGCGGTACTGCCATCGCTACAGAGGCCAGGACAGAAACAAAGCGTAAAGCCATTTGCTTGGCTTTTGGATAGTAAGGCCAGAGCCCTACGCATTTCTGCAAGAAAACGGGAAGGGCAAAGTATCGAGTCTTGTAAAGATCCATCCTCTAGTAAGGATAAGTAATATAAATTTAAAAACTTTATATTTATTTCCTTCCTCTATTAGGTATAAAAACCAATTAAAATAACAAATTTTCCATGTTGGTACATACGACTTATATATGAGGAATTCTACAAAGAAAATCCCGTTAGCGAATTCACTGGAGAAAACTGGAGAAAATCAGTTCATCTACTTTTGAAGTTTTTTCTTGTTTTTTTGACTATTCAATAGATGAAAAAAATGTTGAACACGCGATTTTAGAATATGTATTTTTTATTTCTATACAACAGTACTAGTTCTTAAATTCTTATTTTGTATTACAAATGTTCCTTCTGCCTATTACATCAATCCTTTGATACTCCTTGTATTATACTGATTCGTATAAAAAAAGGCGTTTGGAGTTCATTAAAGTTGCTACCATAATTACACGCGTCTATTTGCATACCTAAGTGTATTTAAAGGAGACGTCTAATGGAACGTATAATTTTTCTTTTTCTTTCTAATTATTACTATGATAATTACAAAGAAAAAGTAAAATTAATTGTACCTTCTATTCGATGTCTTCCTTAAACACATTCATATATTCAAATAGACGCGTAATTGCGGTAGCAGCTTTAATTGTAGGACCGTTCAATAGCAAATGCAGTTTCTTATATGAATAAATTGTACAATAGAACATATGAATGTGGCATAGCTGTACAATAGAACATGTGAATGTGGCATAGTATAATTGCGGTGTGACAGTACCGCATATATGAGAGGAGTCTCTTGCTTCGCTATAAAGCATAGGCTTTTTGAAAGCTCTGTATATTAAAAAATTGCTTTCGACCGTCGGCAAAGTGAATTTGTGAAAACAGATTAGTAGTCGATGCTTAGTTGAAGTAAAATATTTTATAATAATTCGTTCGTCTCGAGGTAGCTCATGCTTCTAGTTAATGTGTACCATTATCCATTTACACAAATGGTATTATATTTTAATGGAACTTTTTACAAAAGTCGGTAGCTTACCAAAGGGATAAGTACTATTTTAATTCGCAGAATATTAAAGGATCGAGTTGTATCATTAACAACAGAAGCATTGAGCATGATGATTCTTTATGAAGATATGGAGCCTGGAGTCCTGGCTTGAATGAATCGGTGCAGGTATGAAGCTATTTATACATAAAGCATTACAACCGAGACCGCAATGTTACTATAATATAGCAATTATATAAAACAAGTTCTATTAAGATATCTAAACATATGGACATCAGTTGTAGAATAAGTGCCATTCTCTTTCAGAACAGTATGTAATCAAGTTAAAAAAGCGGTGCGGTAATTCGTATTTAATACCACGGAAAAAATTTGGTTAAAGCAGCAAAAAATCATCAATTGTATTAAAAAATACTATTTGATTCGCTAATCTGGCATAACAAATTGTTGATTAAATCGCATTATTGTGATTATTCTAGCAAATGATCTATAATCACTTATGCAGATAAACGTTGTTAAAAGAGTCTGAAATTCGCTTCATCTATAACGTGTTATATTTTTTTTTTCGTGCGTAATATTGAATGGTGATTTTTTTAAAAGGTATTCTTTCGATGTAAATTATTAAATTATAATAAAAAATTATTTTCTTATGCTTGAAAAGCGTTTTACACGCCACCTCAAGAACTGAATTTCTCATGTGTAAGATTTCTTATGTCAAAATTTTGGTTTCAATATGTAACTATTTTTGCCTAAAACGCTGTATACTTCATTATTTGATTAGATTAATTAGCTCAACTCCTACGAAATTTAGACATTTAGACAGTTAAAGTAGATTAGGTATATGCAATTAAAATGATTGAATTAAGTTATATATTTCTTTAAATAAGTAGTTAATCTTCAATTTAATAACAAATCAGTACAAATAATTATACATGCTGAGATACTTATAAGCAACAAAAATACGTTTCTTTTAAAAGACTCTATCCTTCCATTATATATGTTACGACAAGAGTTTAGTGGTCTTATCGGAAGCCGCACAAAAATATGTTTCGATTCATTTAGCTACATAGCTAGCGCAGTTCAGCATGTACAGTTAACGAATGTCGCAGTGTTACAACGAAGAAAATACATTTCATCGGGAATAAGAAAAATCCATTTTGTAAAATTCTCATAAAAAAATAACGATCCCGTGATAAACACTTTTATGTGTTTTGCCAGGTACAAAAACAAGTGCATAGGTGATCGAGGAAAAATGAAATGTGTTTTTCTTTTAGTTAACAACGACGATATTATGTTGATTGAATAATTGAATGTATTATTGTATTGTATTATATTGTACATATGAATTGTATTGTGCATTTCGTTATAACAATTCTGAACTGGTACTACGTGAAGAAGCTGCATTTCTTCATTTAGCGGAGCGATGCAAAAACTGTTATATAAGATATAGATGTTTTCATTACCTATAATAGAAATTTTTAAAGTTAAATAATAATTTTTTTTTCTCATTTTTTGTTTTAAGACTTCTAGCACATTTACACGAAATCATAAAAAAAGTAATTACCGTCATATAATTTTCAAAATTCATAACGTACAATCCGCCGGCTGTAATTGTACAGGGCGTCAAACATCGTATTCGTATAATTTCCAATAATTGTTTAGTTCTTCTTGTACAATTGTACCATTTACTGCAGTATCTATCATAATTTGTATTTTGGAAAAATGAAAAATCGTTAAAAATATACGCTGCATCTTTGAGCTACAAAATTAATGTGAAACTTACGCATTGGTAAACAAATCTGTACTATAGTCTATCAATTTTTGACCAGGAAAACTTATGTAGAACAAGTGTACTGCTAAAAATACTAATAACATTGAGAATCTGATGAAATTCATAGGCTCGTTTAAATTTATAATCAGCTACATAAAAGAAATAAAATATCTTTTATTACATCGATTAGTTGTCAAAAGTAGATAGTAAAATAATAGTAATAATAATAGTAAAAGTTTTTGCCGAAACGCACCAAAACGGACAAGGTGCTGAAATAAAGTAGGTTTATTCCGGTTAAAATAAAGAACATGAATTTGTATGTTTCAGCTAAAACGTGTGTGAAGCTGCTTACCAAAAAAGAAAAAAATTTTAAATATAATACATTTTTTAAACAGAAGTGTAAAGAGAAAAATTGATCTGTCATAACTTAATCTACCTTAAGACTTTTTGATGCATCTGAATAGTCTTAACTAGCTGCTTATATACATAAACTTCGTGTTCAGCTGTATTTTGCATGCCGGTCCATTCGCTACCAACGTTAAGCAAATGAAATCTGAAATTATTTATTCAGGAATAAAAAACGTGCTTCCCTGTTGAAAAACATCACATGAGAATTTGACAACAATTTAAGCCGAACCTCATCAAAATTGATAAATCCGTTGGACCTGGAGTTTTTACCAAAGCTAAATTTTTGAGATTGGTATAGGGTAGGATAAACGAGGTTTAGGGGCTTCTGTGTAGGCAAAATTTGTCAGAAATTAAATGTATTTTTATTAAACATTATAAATAAATTGTTTTCTATTGTAATTTTTTTTTGAGCCAGTTATTCTGTAAAAAAAATTTAAGGTATAAACAATTTACAAGTCATGTGATTCTCATGTGATATTTTGAATATCAGATTATACTATAGTGGCTTGGTTTTATTTATTTTTAAACATACATAATTTTTTATGTGACTTACTTGATGAATGAAAATAATGCAATGCATTGCTCAGCACAGGCTGTGTACATTGTATCAACAGCTGCCATCATTAAACATGATACTGTGATATTAAAAAGGTCGTAAAAGAAAATTAAGGTGTAATGACTTTCCCTGTTGGTAAAAAAATGTTCACTACCATCCACTATGAAAATGTACGGTCGAGATTCGTTTAGCGGCATTATGTAGTTGAGGAGTATTGGTGTCAGTGGTAAAAAAACGAACCCAATGTATCCAGCGATACTATAAACTGAAAAACAAATCGTGCCCATTATATGATCTATCATCCTAACTGTGGAGTTGAGTTTAAAAATTATCATTTTATCAATATTAAAAATACCATGACGTAACGAAATTGCTTAACAAAACTACATATAACAAAATCACATACCAAAAGTGTGCAACCAAATTAAGAAAATTATGTACCAGAATTAGGTAATTTTATTACGTAATTTGGCACGCAAAAAAATTATTCGTACGTATATAGACAAGGATAATAAGTCTGGCTTGCTCCGAATGATCCAATATTATCCTAATTTCATCTTTGTCGGTGATCATTTGAAAGTTTGTCTGTATATCGTGGTATAAACTTTTCAACTACAAATTGAAAGCACAATTATTGCATTCTTGATCTACCACTATATCAAATAGTCATTGTCTACTAACTTGATCCTCTGCTAAGAGTGAAGTAAAGAATTTCATGAACACCATAAGAACAAAAAAAAGTACTGCTATGTGATGCACCGTTTGATCAATATTCGTATTAACATTATTCATAAAACCTACTATCTGCAGATAATGAAAGTACCTTTTATCAGATTTTTACATAAGAAATATTCTAATAGAATAAGGTAAAGTTTTACTTGCGGTACTGCCATCATTAGATTGGCCAGGACAGAAATACTGCGTAAAGCAAATTGCTTGGCCTTTGGATCGTAAGGCCAGAGTCCTACGATTTTCTGGAAGAAAACGGGAAGTGCAAAGTATCGAGTCTTGTAAAGATCCATCCTCTAGTAAGGAAGTAATATAAATTTAAAAACCTTTATATTTACTGCTTATTTCTCTATTAAAAAAAAAAAAAAAAATTAGAACAAATTTTCCAAGTTAGTATATGCGACATATTTACATACCTTATCGGGAAAAACAATTTACCAAATTATTAAATAATAAACGGTGTATGTATTATTTTTAAATTTATCTTTAAAATACTCGTATTCTATTTCTTTTTTTTTTGTAATTTTTGCAAGACTTGTAACAGCACTAGTTCTTAAATTCTCATTTTGTATTACAAATGTTTCTTCTGTGTATTATATCAATCCTTCGATACGCCTTGTATTACTGATTCATTTAAAAAAAATGCGTTTGGACTTCATTAAAGTTGCTACCATTATTACAAGCGTCCATTTGCATACCTAAGCGTGTTTAAGGGTGACGTCGTATGGAACGTACAATTTTTCTTTTTCTTTGCAATTACTATGATAATTGCAAAGAAAAAGTAAAATTAATTGTACCTTACATTCGATGACTTCCTTAAGAACATTCAGATATGCAAATAGACGCGTAATTGCGGTAGCAGCTTTAATTGTAGGGCCGTTCAAACGCATTTTCTTATATGAATAAGACGTACAATAGAACATAAGAATGTGGCATAGTATTACGATATGACAGTCGAGAAGAGTCACTTGCAATGTTAAACCATAGGCATATTTGTAGATCTGTATATTAAAAAATTGCTTTCGATCGTCGGCAAAGTGAATTTGTGAAAACAGATTAATGGTGAATGCTTACTCGAAGTAAAAATATTTTGTAATAATTCATTCGTCCCTATGTTGCGCATGCTTCTGATTAAAGTGTACCATTGTCCATTTACACAATTGGTATATTGCATTTTGATGCAACTTTTTTCAATAGTTAGTAGCTCAAAGGAAATTTTTTTTTTTCAAGAATCAACTTCCACTAGGTAAACTATAATTTAAATAGTTTGTAAGGTGCCAGTTAGTAATTATCCTTCGATCCCTGTTCTTGAAATTCATTACGTAGTTCTACTTTCTGGTCCATCAGTAGAAGTTACTTTTCAAAGATTGTAATTTATTGAAGAATGATGCACTATTCTATATGGAGAAAAAAGCAAACGTATATCCTTTTTAGGTTCAACTAGCGAGCAGAAAGCGATTTGAAGCAAATTAGCAAAAGACTGAGGAAAATGTAGAAGGGAAAGGAAAGGGCGATGAACGATGATTCAGGTGAGATGCGTTTCGTTTTACGATTCTCGGCTAGTAGTATAAGTGACGATTCCTTTTCAATAGGTTCAGCGGGCGACTCGAGCTCAGTACTGTAAAACGACTCATCCGGAAGAGAATCTGAGAAAAACGTTGAAGATAAGAAGGCACTTGAGACCGAAGAGAATTTGAATCCCCCTGGCTGGAAAGCAGTCAAAATATCGTTCTTTTTGGGAGTACATCTTATAATAATGAAAATGTTGAAGAGTCAGTCCTGATCACTGATCGGATTCGAGTCTGCTTGAGCGAAGGCTTCCCAAGGAACTAAAGAATGAGATCCTTAAGAGAAATTTAAAGACGGGATTCTATTTGAAATCTGTTACAGTTCAAAGGGATAGGTACTATTTTAATTTCCAGAATATTAAAGGATCGAGTTGTATCATTAACGAAACAGAAGCGTCGAGCCTGATGATTCTTAATGAAGATATGATGGAGCCCATTAATCTGTATGTGCTGTTGCAAAGTCTATTGGAGATGCTGTACGTTAAAAAATTGCTGTATAATTAAGGGGCTATGGGACATATAACCACTTTCCTTAGTTATTTACCTGAAAAAAAGAGTTTTAGATTAAAAATTATATTAATCTTATATAAAATTTTTATTAATTTTTATCCAGCTGGAGTCATAACTCCATCTGAAACCTGAGATATTAGTTGTCGAATATTCTTTCCTTGTGCGTCAACTGCAGACCACAATTTTTAACCAATTTAAATGAGGCTTAGTTTAAAATGTTTTTATTAATATCATTTAGGTCTGAAGCTATTTACTAAGGAAAATAATAAATTTATTTCTATTTTAGGGCAAAGTAAATATGTAAAAAATGGAATTTTTCAATTTTAATGTGTCTTTTAAGGCATCAGGTGTTTGATACAAGTGAAAAAGTAACAAACTAAAAGCTTCATCCCTAAATGACATAAAAAGAAACATTTTAAGCCAACTCGCATTTAAATTGGTTAACAATTGTAGTCTGCAGTTGTTGCACAAAGAAAGAATATTCGACAACTGATATCCCAGGGTCCAGATGGACTTATGACTTGAATTTGAACAAAATTCGTGATTGGGATCTGAAACACTCTCCTAGTCAGTGAATAATATCGAAACGGAACAGCTTCCACCTGATTATAAGGAGGGCACTACTGAACTTCTTGCTCCTCATGATCCTCTTCTTTTATATCTAGTACTACAGCCCACTATTAGGATATAGTACATACAATACTATCTTAAAAAACAAAGGATAAACTCATTCTTAATAACAACAAAATAATAATAATACCAGGTAAAGTATATATATATTTTAAATTCTTTATTAGTTATTCATTAAACAAATTCCAACGTTCGAAACATCGATAGACGCGCCATTTTACATGTCAATACGTCGAGCATATTCGATAGTGATATAATCATCGCCGTTATCATAATTCAATCATCTTTACAATTCGAAGGAAATCAATGACACGGGCTCTCCTCGAAACTCTATGTAATAATAGATTACGGAGTGTCTGTTTTTTTTCTTCCTCGGGCGAGCTCGCCGCAAGCGTCGAGCGAGTCTCCCCAATGATCCAAATGCATTATACCTCAGTGTTTAGTGTGTACGTATTGTTCGTCATTTGTAAAAAAGTAAGCGCGTGCGATACACAGTGTCCTCGAAAAATTTCCCGCGAACGGCGAGCCCGCGCGAGGAAGAAAACGATGCGATGATTGTTCAGAAATCACCTTCTCTCTTTTTAAACGCTATTAACCGGTACCTTGTTCATTTTTTTTAAATCGCTGCCTTAATTTATCTAGACTCGAATACTCATTGTCATGTTTAAAACGTTTTTTTTTTCGTTAAATCGTTCAAATTTAAGGGAAGACTGGGAGTGCTCACTCGGCTCTTTTTTTTTATTCATTATAAGTTTGTTCAACAGCGTTTAATGCGGCTGTCCGGTCTTACGAATGAAACGCTCGACGGCAATTACTCTTGGGACTATGTACAGATTATTCAGTTTATTTCCTCGTTTAATTGTGCGTTCCGTTTACGTATCACGGCTTACGTATTTTTTCTTTTACTTTGGCCGCGGCTGGAAAAAAAAACTCGGCCGCAGGTGCGACGATAACTGCGCGTACGAGCTCGCGAAACGACGGCTATATAAGTATACAATCGGAGTGTCGCGCGTGCGTGAGCAGCCCCAGCCTCGCGCGTGCGCGAATCCACCGTATGGTCGCGGGCCGCGCACGCATCCTTCCCCTTGCCCTCGCCTTGGAACGAGTGAAAATCCTCCCTTCGCCTCTTTTCTTTCGTTTAACTGTTTTTTTCTTTTTGTTCGCTTAAATTTAACTTTTACCTCTTGTTTTTTTTTTAATCGTTTTGTTTTTAAACTCTTTACAGCCGACCGGGGAAAAAATTGCCGCGGAGCTCGCGCGCCTTATTCTCTTAGTCGCCTACGCCGAGCCTCCGTGAGTGAGAGTACAATTCTAAGCTAAGCGATCACAATGTCTATGAATTCAATTCCTTGCGTAAGCTACATACGCGCGAGAACACACTTCCTCTTGCGAATAAATCCTCCTCTCCCTTATTTTTTTGCCGTCAATCCCGTTTACTAGATCCTCTCACGTGCGAGTCCCTACAGCTTATCGAGCTCGTCGCTAAAGTTTGGCACCCGTAATCATTAGTTTATGTAATTAGTCAAACTCGAACATCTGAGAGTTTTTTTTTTCATTTGGCAGTCGTCGACTTGTTTGGGGGTGGGGGAAACACGGAAAGAAGTGTTTTTTAAAAATTAGTCGTGCAGGTGTTACAATTTAGGATCGAGTGATTTGTTTTTGGTATTTAAAAACAAAGTCTTGCTTGATGTTTCATTAGTGCATTTATACAGACTTTTATTATGAAAAAAATTGCAAGAGTATTACTTGCAAAGTTTATTAGAAATATAGTAACAGTTTTTGGGTTTCTATAGTAAATACAAGAAGCTATTGCAACTTTTTCCATAAATACAGTCTCGGAGGACGTGGCAGTACACTACCGCAATTTTTAGTAAGACTTTTTCTCTTGGCAAACTTACTACACCTCGTAAAAGTTCGTCAAAAAAGTTACAATTTTTACGATGTTTGCACGTAAGTTTTAACAAGTTTTCGAACAATTTTTTTGTCTTTGATTAAAAATTACAACGTAATTTAGTAAACATAGAACTAATCCTAACTTCGTTCCAAAATTACCATACTGCATTGTAATTTCCATCAAAAAGCAAACAAATTTGTTAACTAGCACTCGGCCCCTTGATTACCGTTCTACATTGTGTATAAAATGAAAGCGTGAAAAACCCATTTGACTCGCGGTAAAACTAATCCACTCCAAGTACCGCGTGATTCAGTTTTAACTGTAATCGAATAAGTTTTCAGACTTTTTTTGCACTTTCCTGGTTCAAAATAGAAGCGTTGCAATCAACGTTGAACATTGAAAGTCAAAATTGAACAACGAAATTCAACGTTGTACATCATAGTAGAATGTGGAACCAAAAATTGAACTTTGAAAATCAAAGTTGAACGTGAATAGTCAACGTATAACATTGAAAGTCAAGGTTGAAATTGAAAGTCAACGTTGAAATTGAAATTCAACGTTGAACATTGAAAGTCAACATTGAAATTGAAAGTCAACGTTTAACATCGAAAGTCAACGTTGAACACTGAAAGTCAACGTTGATCATTTACAATCAACGCTGACCGCATTTGTGACCAATGTAGAAAATTTAAAATCAACGTTGAACATTGAAAATCATCATCAAACGTTGTTAGAGCTTTGATTTGTCAGGATTTTTAATTTGGACGTTTGCCAAGCATTCATTGTAAACGTTGATTTTCATCGTTAATTTCAATATTTCTCAAACATTTGCAGTAAACGTTGATTTTTAATGTCTATTTCAATGTTTTCTAAACATTCGGTGAAAACCCTAATTATTCACCACGATTTTCAAAGTTGACAGTCATGGTTGCGAATGTCAAGATTTATAATGTCTGTTGAATCAACGTTGAGAAATAAGGTTTACAACAAATCCTCATGAGTTAACGTTGAAAATCAAAATTGAAAATCCAGGTTTACAATCGAATGTTTCGGAAATGTTTAAAATAACATTGAACATCGGTGTTGAAAAATCGTTGATGACATGCATGCAACTTTGAAAATCGACGATGATATTCAACGTTGAAAATAAACATCGAGAAACGTTTACAACTAACGCTTGGGGATGTTGAAAATAAACATTAGCAATGAAGCTAAATCAAAGTTTCATCAACGCTTCTATTTTCAACCGGGTTAATTCCACACTACCCGAGCACAATTTTTAAAACGCACTCCCCTCCGCCTAAACGAGGGAAAACGGGGGCGGGGTTCCAAAAGAAGAACGAAGGAGGCTAAATTATCCGGAGGCTAGACGGAGATCTCCTGTATCTGGACTCTCTTCTTGGCGCTGCCGGGTGTGCCGGGCTGCCTGAGTATCCCCGGGCACATCATGCCGGGCGCGGGCGCGGGCGACTTGGGCGGCGGCGGCGGCTCCGGCAGCTCCTCCTCGAGGTCGAGGTCGCCCACCGCCGCGGCCATCGTCGCGTCGACGCACGGCGAGGGGGTCCGCTGCCGCTGCTGCGGCGACGGGCAGTAGTAGGCGGCCTGCGACCCCGTCAGCTCGTACTCCTGCATCTGCAGGTGCTCGAGCTCGTCGACGAACTTGCCCTTGTGGGAGGGGGCCGGGCTGCCGCTGTCCGTCGGCGAGTCCGCCAGCACGAAGCTGGACAGGCCGCCGCGCTTGCCCGCCTGGCCGGACAGCTTGCCCTGCAGGCTGGGCGAGTCGCGCAGCATGCTGCCGCCCGAGCAGCCGATCTCCAGCAGCTCCTCCTTCTTCTTGTCGGCCAGACCCGCCAGCGCGCACTGCAAAGGTTCAGACGTTTTTTAGGAATTTTTGCTGGACAAAGGAAGTGCCTTGTTGAGGAGAAGGTTGTGACTTTGCATGAAAAATTCGATTAATTCCTTAAATGATGGACGCGTATTTTTTATTTTTTTAATTTAATGTTTATTAATAATGTTGTATAGTAATATCAAATTCACTGCAACAGCTGTGACGTATGAAGTTCGGTATTTTTGCTAATAATCATTAAATTGGAAAAAGTACTTGTCGATAAAATTTCTTCCCATGAAAAATGTCAATCTTGTAGGAATACTGAAAAACGAGTGATAAGTTTTACCGCTGCCATCGTTAGTTATGAACTTATCACTGAATTTTCAGTAACCAAAACTTTTTAATGGGAAGAAACTTTAAGAGATGAGATATTTTTGTGTACCTTATATATGCATTTTAGATTACACTAAGAGAACTTTTTTTTTTTAAATTTGCGCAAGAAAGTTACTGTAAAAGTTAAGAGAAAATATGTCGCCACATACCAAATTTTTTCACGAAAATCCTTGTAATATTTACGCAAATCCCTACAAGATTAGCGTACAAATTACGGCGGTATTTCCCACAAAAAATGGTCTGAATTGCAAACCGTGTTATTATATTCACTTTTTTTATACACTACGTTGATTATACTCTCTTCTGTAATCTTTGCAATGATCTCGTAAATTTTGTTAATTTTTGCCCAACGCTTTAAATTCATACAAAAAACGTACAAGGCAAGATGGGAAAGGTCGAAGGATTAAATTACCTGATCCATCACGACGTTTGCCGATCCATTTTTGTCGCGTTGGTGGTAGATACCAGCGAAAATGAGAATGTTAAGCAGCAGAAGGAAGACCCCTACGGCTATGGTGACCGTCAAGGCAGTCGTGTAGCTCTGGTAGTGGCTGGAAGCTAGTTTGCGCAGAAGATTGTTGGGGCCGGGTCCGAGATTCGGATGTTGGGTGTTACTGCAAGAAAAATTCATTTGTAAACTCGTTTCTTCAAATTTTACGCAGGGAGAAGTAAAGCAGTGAATATTTCAATCGAGCGTTTATTCATTCTGTGTAATCTCAAATCAATTTTAAATAAGTCACTTTGTAATCACTTGTTGTAAATCAATCTGTTGTATTTGAATAATCCGCAT
>UXGC01002302.1:0-12510 GCA_900480045.1 Eurytoma adleriae
ATTTTTAATTCAATACTTTTTTTTTGCAGGTTAAAAAGTGAAGAAATAGGCTATAGGTCCCATAGCCCCTTAATAGAACGTCGATCCTGCTTCTCAATACATTTTTTAATGATTCTCCAGCATAAGCCAGCTAACGCACCTGATATCTTTTTTAATAGAAGCACTTGAGGAAAGCTGTAAGAAAAAAAGCTCGGATCGAATTAATGAATTAAAGAAATTGATATGACGCGCGGAACAGGGTGAAAAATAATAAAGCAAAGCTGACACAAGGGTATGAAAGCGGAAGCCAGTCGTGGAGGAGACGTATGAAGAAAGGAGGGGGAGGGGTGGTGAAGAGCACACGGGAGGTTCCCAGAAGCGATTTACTTGGCGGCTTCAGGCGTGTCATCACGCGTGATATAACACGCTTGGCCACTCCGCGGCTCGTAATGGGAATGTGCCAGGCCGGAGAAGCGCAGCATTACACGCTGGGATGCGGAGAGGGGGAGGGGGAATGGCAAAAGAACGAAGCGAAGCGAAGGAAGGGTCTTATGAGAAAGTGGGTGGCGCGTGTGTGCGCGCGCGCAAGAACGGGACAACAAAGAGTACGCGAGAGCTGCGCCGCGGGTGTTTATTAAGGAGCGGGGGTGTGGGTGGGTACCGCGTGGAACTTGGACGGTTAATTCACGTGCATTAGCCGGGCGCTGAATGAGCGCTTAGAAATCGCGCCGGAGGATGAGGTTTGCGGGCTTCTTGCGCTGCGATGGGCATCAAAGTTAGCAGATTGAGACTTTTCTGCGGGCAAATCGCTAAAGTTTCTCTGCGATTGCCTTCGATAAAGTAATTTACGGTTGCTATTACTTTTGATCTTGTTTTTAACTTGTATTTCTTTGAATGAAAGGATATGTCTAAGTTGGCAAGAATGGTGTTTTTGTCTGTTCGGTAAAGCTTTTAAGAAAGATTAATGATATCTTCATTGTGGTTCGGGAAAAGTGATAACTCGTTTGCGGTTCAAGAAATGTATCAACAAGTATTTTATAACAACATCACGTTCTTCAAACCGCAGCTAAGCTATCACCTATTCCAACCACAATGTAATCATCTTTTGCAAGCCGCCGACATCCAAACAATTAATTAATAATAAGTGTAAGAGCGTGAGTAATAATAAATGGTATATATTTGATTATATATGCTTTCAGCTTTACAATAATATACAGGCTAGTGAAAAAACGAAACATCCTTGTAACTTTGAAAAAAACCGATTTTACAAAATATACTTCAACCAAAGGGGTAAGGTTCAGATAATGGACCTTACAGCGACCTTAATCACCTTGATATTCATTTTCAAAGCCAATTGAAGGTAAACTGAAAGTCTGAAGTATTTTATAAAAATCATTTTTAAGAAGTTATAATGGTACTCTTTTTGGATCACTCTGATTATGAAAAACGTTGGTAAGTGCAGATATTGTAAAGCTGAAATCTACCAAATCAAAATAGTAATTTAGTCCAAGTATAACCTCAACATCTAATTTTCAAAGGACAATTTTCATTCACGTACACAACCAGCGCTTGAATATCCCTTGTCACTCTCCTTAACAAGATGCAAGCATCGGAACGCAATGCCTGGGGAAGGAAGACATAGCCAATACAAAGACCAATGACTACATCTCTCACAGGGGAATAGGCCGCTGTCGAAACTGGCAGACAGTCTCCAAATTGATTAGAATTCCGTTTCCTTATGCACCGGCTAATCAAATCTCTGATCAATCGACGGGTTAACGACAGGCCCGTTTAGTACTCGGAGCGTCGACCACTGTCTCAGTAAGGATTACGATCGTTGCAAAGCTGAGGTTGCAGTTTAGTGTGATGGTATTACCGGCCAGCTGCTTTATACCCCCAAGTTTAGATTTGCATCAATAAGATTGTTAAATTACGAGATGTATCTGATGGTTAGAGCACGACTTTAACGTGTAACATTCGATAGTGATCGATGCACGTTAAAATTGAAATTGAAACCACTTTCGTATTTAGCAGCTGGTTATGATTGTTACTTATTTTTTAGGTTTAATGAAATTTAAAGCTTTCTACTTATGGTGTAGATAATACTAAAATTAGTAGTAACATCTCGTAATGTCATAAAGTCGTGTTTACGTTATGCCATAAACGTAGAAAAAAACGAAGTATCAATTGACGAAGTAAAAACAACTTTTAACTTTGTTGGATAAATCAAAAAGTTGGCAAGCAGTTTGAAAACGAACTTGAGTTTGTGTAAATCCAGGTAATTGTACAGAACGGCGGAGGGTAAATCGATACTTCAGAAGTGTACATTAACGTTTAAATCATCTATTTTCCAAGACGATATCGCTAATGGTGCATGTTCGAGTTTTCTTTTTCTACAGATATTTTTAAATTGAAACACTTTCCATTAATCTTGTGAAATCTCGACTCTAATGTCTGAACTTTGAATTGCAGAATTGATATTAAAAGTCAATCTGATTGTAATTTAAAAAATACCTCTTGATCTATATTAAATACAGAGCTATTAAACATTATTCAATACACAATAATGAAGTGCACTTGTCAAAACAGTAAATATGAGTTTTAACTCTTTTTCCAGCCAACAAAAAAGAAAATTCAGAAATGTAGACTATAATCCTATGATACGATGAGCTCTTGAGAAGGAATATAATGGAAAGATGTTAAAAGACCTATTGTGAACGTCCGCAATCCGCTTGAAACCCCTTTGCGGTACGGCTTAAAAGGGGCCAAAGGGGAAGAGGAAAGTCGGTTTCGAGGTAGACCAAACATATCGTAAATCGAGAACCGAGTAGCTTCTCTCTACCCTTTCGCCCTTCTGCTCCATTACCCGAGTCCATGTTTCATTTACTCCACCACGCTATTTCTTCGGACTGTTCCGCTTCCAACTGGTTTATTACACTCTAATCTTTGGTGTGCACCAGTGTGTAAAGTATAGCTCGAGGGTCAGCTTTTTTAAATTTTGCATACGATTGACTGGTGATTCCGATTGAAATGACATCAAAGAAATTGTATAAGCTAATGTTGAAAATGATCCTCACCCTTTTGTGCATTACCACAAATATATTAGTTCAAAAATTTCTATTCATAACCTTTGATCTATTAAAATTCCATAGGTCTGCTTTTACGGTTAAAGCTGAACATAAAAGCTGAAGTAATAGTATTAACACTAAGTTGGCTATATTTAAGCTAATAATTCCAATAATATGATGAATGTGTATTATGATTGTATGACTGAACGAATATTCCCATATTTGTATTTTGATAATGAAAACAACGTACACATAGCCAGCTGGTTATACTTCTATTATAAGACTACTTGATTCATTACTTCGAATTTTATAATTTCTAATAGTGGATCCATAATCCACAATGAGCTATCACGAAACCCATTCGAATAATACACACTCTAAAATTATACATTAAAACGAACAACAATTGGAAGCGATTATTTGAGCGTAAACCATTGGTTGATTCGTTATTTTTGTCGGATAATTCAATGAATAATTTTTGATTAATACTTCGGATTAGTAAGAAACTGTTTGAAAATTTTCGATATCTATCTAACCATCAACGCTCCGTACGTGCAGCGGGAGCAGTACGCCCAGTGTGGACAATCCGCGAGAATGCAAAAAGGGATACAGCGAGTGAAGAACGAGGTGAAGAATCAAATCGTGTCGTTGGTAGTGGCCAATAAG
Organism: Eurytoma adleriae; assembly: GCA_900480045.1. Lineage (NCBI taxonomy): Eukaryota > Metazoa > Arthropoda > Insecta > Hymenoptera > Eurytomidae > Eurytoma > Eurytoma adleriae. The sequence goes on from UXGC01002302.1 coordinate 3,714, forward strand.
AACGAGACGCAAACCCCGCTTAGCTTCGTGACTCTGGAGTTGGGAGATGGATTAATTTTAATGGAGAGACGAGAGGAGAGGAAAAGAAAGACCTTCAGTTAGAAGCTCCAGTCAGCTGTATATGGGACCAGGACACAAAGAATAATTGCAGGCTGGATTGAGTAAATCGAGCCTCAGCATCTTGAATTGCGCAGCGCTCCTTTTCCCTTCGCTGCTTGTGGGGAAAGTAAAGACTGGGCTAAGTATCCGAAAATTGAAAAATTTTACGGTAATTCGACGTCTTTTTTACCAGGGTCTCGAGAAATGACTGCTAGTTCTGATAAAGCTACCATGGCTAACAATTCTTTTAGCGTAGATATTGCGTTGAGAGAAGAGTTTGAGAGAATTAATGAAATTAGACAAAAGAAGAGAAATTTAAGTGTAAATCAATAAATATTAACAAATCGTTGACAAACGTTCAGATATCGCATTTTATTCAATAATTTATATATTATACAGAAAAGTTAATTAATGAAGAGAATTTTATGACCAGCAATCCAGGCGGAAATTAATTAATTATTAATTAAACCGTAGCTACATAAATATGTACGAATATTAAATAGTAAATAATATAAGCAGGGTTGTAACGAATGAAAAAATCTCTTATTAAATTAAATTTCATTTTTCTAATAGATATATTTCAGGTCAGTTCAAGACCAAACATGTACACACAGACATAATACGTATGTCCTATAAAACCTTAACAGCTTCATGAACAGGTAAAATTAAAAAATAAACTTAATTTTATTCTGAAATTGATTTAAATATTTCAATGCTGAATAAAAGACCGAAAATAAACAAATCGCCGAGAAGTAACTCGTGCGAGCTGCTACCATTAATAATAGCCGTGTGAAGTTTACTACGATACACGACGGGAAACTATATTCATTTCCCAGAAATTCTGCGCGCAACAATTCACTTCCACCCTCCATTTGCCGATGTTTAATCCGCTTTTCTTCACGGTGCGAAAAATCGACGGTTTATATCCGCCAAAGAAGAAACGTCGAGGCAACACATGCGAGAGCCGCAAACGAGCCCATCGATCGGTGTTCCAGGAAGCTCGCGTTAATTTTTCTTGCGAAACGTGGATTGCAAACCCATCCGTGTGGTACGTTACTACTGTTTTGAGATTTTCATACAAAAATATTTTAGTTTTCTTCGTTAACAAATAAAATAGTACACAATATACTACATAATAGTATACAATAGTAATAATAGTATATAATAGTATACAATATACTACACAATATACTTCTGTAACGTTAATCTGCAACGCTAGACGCAGTCAACTAGAAACACCTCTAAAAATAAAAATCGATCGGCGTACTCGTAAATCAGTAGTGCGTACGCAACGTAGTTTCCCTGCGTATCAACGCGAGCAGCGTATACCGCGTATAAAAACAGAAGCACCTCCAGTCGGCGGGAAATCCCAAAAATTAATGAGTAACGCAAGCCACCGCTCAATCGCGGATAAATCGATGCCCGGAGGCGGCAGGATGTTTGAGTGCACTCACACCGAACCTGTAGAGCTCACAATTCCGTGCCGCGGGCTCTTCACTTTTTTTCGTGCCGATAGAGGAAACAGTGCGGGTGCGGTTGTTAAATTATCCTATCTTAAAAAAGTGATGGCCTTTGTTGTGAAGACTTTAATACGTGAACGTGATTGGTCTGAAATTTTAGGAACGCAAGTGTTGAAATTAATGGCGCCAAAATTCAACATTTTTTTAGAAATTACATTTTAATTTGAATAATAAAATTTTTGTTTGTTCGAAATATTAATTAAGTAAAAATTAAGTTTTCTAATTAATATGAATTTTCCGTATATTGTTATACATTTATACGATTTAAATCTATCTATTAGTGACTGCTTTCAGTCACTTATAATCTCCAGCCTTGATATTGACCTTTCTCAATATCAAGTCTGGAGACCAAATCAATAGTCACTTGCCGATAAATTTAAATCGTATAAAAAACATATAACAATACTACGTATGTGTAACCTTTATTTAAGTAATAATTGTACAACACTAATATTGCATTTTCATCTCTAATTGTCTGTTATCAGGACTTTTATACTACAAAATTACTTACGAGTGAAGTAAGTGATTAGTACCACATTAGTTTGACAATGTTCGTATGTTTCTACTGCATTTCTATTATCGTCGCTAATCGCTCGCAGCCAAATTACCCCACGCATATACACTGCAACGTAAATGTTTGCGAGGATAATAGTACATTTCCAGGTTGCTCATAACGATTTGTTTGGGCGAAAAGCGAGCTACTGATTGGAGAAGAACAAGCGAGAGATAAGGGCGTACTCCTAGAGGAGCAGGAGCCGGTGCTCGCTTAATAAGCAAAACTACCGGAGAGATAAGGATTTTTACGGGGTCGAGCCTCCCGCTCGTCTTGTCTTTCGGTCCGATAAAAAACGGCTCACCGGATACCCAGGAATGTAAACACACCGGGAGACCTGCAACGGTGTGGGTACGCGACGGAAGACGCGCGCTTTGCATTCGCGGAAATGTCGCGGCTTCCGGCGACCATCGTCATCGGGATTTTTTTCGTCTTCTTCTAAGAGAAAACGAGAGAAGATGATTCACGGGGACAATTGGATTGCGTTATTCTATTTTACGTTTCTATTTTGGGAAATCGTATAATCGCTTAGGTCGTTTTACGTACATTCACAGTAAGTTTATCTTTTAAAACAAAATTAAAAAATGCATGTCTGGATGAAGTCACTTATAATCTGATCTAAACAAGCTATTTGACTGGTCTCGAGAAAGTCTTCAGGTATGAAAATTGTGTACGAAAGGACTGAGGAAAAGGTATAAACAATCTTTAGAGTACAAAATATTTGGAGAAAACTCCAGAGAGATAGAGAAGGGGGAATGGGAGGGGGTGAGGGAGAGGAAGGGAGTGAAGGGGAGAAAGAGAGAACAGGAAAGGTTAAAGAAGCTCGCTAAAATGATTTCAAGAGCATACACTATTATAAAACCTTAACAATTGTAACATTCATAATAAACATAACAGTTTCTAACAAACATCAGTAAATGTAAGAATAGTACAATGTAAATTATTTAGCGTTTACCCGGTGTTCAATCATAGAATATCGGCAATTCTCAAATTGGTCACCACTTGTGAATTACCTACACTGAAAAAAAACAAGAAATTTCTACCGGTGCTCTAAGCAATTTATACGTGTAAAAATATTTAAAAAACGCAGTGGAGACTCAGAATGTTAATACTGACTTATTGAAATAACACTATATGAAATAAAGTGAAAAGGAAAAAAAACACTCATTAATGTTTCTTTTATCACGGTATATACTAAGAGTCTCTGTTAGGCTAAATGTGTGACGTAGGGCGAGGGCGTAGGAGGTTTTATCATCAAATGCACTAACGGCTTAGAAGCCTCACGCTAGTCTGTATCTTTTGCCCCTACTTTCCTCCCTTGAGCCGTCGGCCCACGCACAAAGGACTTGGTGTGCTCTTCGGCTCGGCTAGCTATCGCCGGAGACGGGCCGGTCCGTAGACGGGGCAGGTTAGGTCAGAGAGAAGTATGTATTTCATCATTTAGACTAAAAACAGCACGTGGGCTGCATTTATTAACACCAAATATGTACAAGATGCTCCCGCTGGAGCTGACGGCTTGACGTCGTTCGCTAACGCATGATCGTGTTCCTCCACGCGAGGCAAGCGAGCGTGGGGGACACGCGTTTTGTCTTTTCGGTACGCGGTTCGCGATGCGGAGAGAAAGTGGTTTACCGGTCGACCTGGTGACGCTAGCTTCTCCGTCGTGCGCTTGCCGCGTTGTCGTGGAGTCGGCTGCTATGGCGCGTCGTCCACGTGGTGACGAGACGGCTAGGTGGCCGTAGCGTGCTCTCGTCGGTGGCGCGCTGGGAAGTCGCTGCGCCAATGTAGCCTGACGACTGGACCAGGAGTCGTTGTCTGGCCGAGCTGGTCGGGCGGACGGCTGGGCGGCCTCGTCTCCGCGGCACCGGGGATGCCTCTTGGTCGCCGGCGGGCGGCACCGGGCTGCGGCTGGTCCTTGCGTGCTTCGCCGCTGGTGGTCCGGGGGAGAGAGTGAATTGCGTCGTGACGCTGGGCTTGCGGCGCGGGCCTCTCCCCACTCTTCGCGCCCTTTTCGGTGCTAATTGTCGCGCCGCTCCGCTTAGCATATTGGAGCGAGGTGCGACTACCTGTCTTTCTCTCTCGCGTTATCGCGGGTCTCGAAAGAAGTGTGATGCGCATTTTTGGGTGCGTTCACGTGTGCGCGCGTCTCCTGACGCCCTAACGAATTGGGGCTACTGGGAGTAATTGTGGAGTGCCGATTTCCATGTCACAAATGACATGAATAGAATAATCTCAAAATTTTACTTTTAAAGGTACTGACTACGATGTACGCACTACGATAAAATAAAATAAAAAAAAATTGTTAAAAAAATATGAAATCCATAAGTATCTCTGTAAAAGAAACAAACAAGGAAGCAATAAAAAGAAAAGCGTTAAGTGAGATACTCACCAAGCACGTCGAGGCTGATGTCGCCCTCAAGGGCGGTCGTGTCGTTGCGAGCACGACACGAGTACCTCCCGCCGTCAGACGGCCTCACCACCTGCGTGTAAATCGTCTGATTGGCGCTCTCCGGATACAGGATGAAGCTACTTTCACCGCCCGGCCACGGATAGGGTCTGCTGTCCTTGTACCTGCAAGATAACAACCATTGGTTTAGACACCTGCTTTAAGTACTTGTTTTGATTGTATAGTCTGATCCTGATGTTTTGTATAATATAATATGATTGTTTGCGGATTTCAGGGTTTATTTGTTTATATTAAAACTTAATGAAAACATTTTAGACCATCCGTTTTGAATGCAATTAAGCTACAGGTCAGTTTACTCAAGTTAGCAGCTTGAATTTCAATTATACGGTGAAAATACTCAATTAAAATCCTTTCATATCTTTTGTGAAATACATTACGAAACCTTAAATTGTCATACTATGACACAACTGTATTATTAAAAAAAATAACTGAGACGAGAACTTTTTATGCACGGTAAATTTACGATTCGCCGGAAGAGCAATTAGCCCCCGGGGAATCAAAACTAATTGTAAGAAAAAGTAAAGCGGCGACTTCAAATTCTAAGAAAGAAAGAAGGTGGCAACCGCGGCACTTGGCGATCGAAAAAGCCTCGATATTCTTTTACCCGCTACTCAACGGTCGCGCGCGGGGCTATTACACTGAAAATTTGCGGTGTTGCTTCTTTTATTATTATCCCTGCGAAAGGTGCCGCGCTTCGACCGCAAGAAAAGGAGAAAAGCCGCGCTTTTATCGTTTCCCAGTCGCGAACGTCGTCGCGCTTAAAGGAATGGCAGAGCGAAAAAAAAGAGGAAGGACTAGGCAGAGAAAGAAGAAACTTTGATGAAAAGAAAAGGATTTTCAAAAGAAAACTACTTGGCTGGGAAAATTAATGTTAAAGTGAATACTGAATGGAGATTATTTTGAAAGAAAGAGGTACTCGGTAATATTTTAATGGGATTCTGATCAGAAAGTAGGTGATGGGTAATTAGTAATTTATTATAATATAGATTTCATGATAAATGATATTAATAAAATATCAGAAGTAAAAGAATTATCGGTATATTTTAAAAATGACCTAATTTCATTAATTTCTAAAGAAATACAGTGTGTTCCATTTTAAAAGATCGACTTACAATTAGTTAACTTATTGAAAATACGAAAATGACCTTGGATTTATAATTTTCAAAGTTATTTGAAAGGTAAATTTGTTTTCGTTAAGACAACTTCGTTTTTCATTGCAGATTTTGAAAGAGCGGAAAATTTTACATTTAATAGCATTGTTGAGTTAAGGTGCAATTACGTTTGTGAACGCAAAACAAATTTATAAAATAACTCATTTCCATGTGTTTGTTTGAATGACCTTCATGTGACCTTCATGTGATATATTACCCCATGCTCAAAAATGCTTTTGAACGTAAAATTTACCCCAGTTTTCAAAACTGTAAAGAAAAATGGAGGTTTTTATTAAAGAAAACAAAGTTGACCTTCAAATCTTGAAAATGTCCTTCATGATCATACCATTACAGTTTTTTCAAATAGTACGTCCCCTAAACGTTATCTAGGTGGATCTTTTAAACTGGATACCCCCCACACGTATAAATATGCATTCTGGGATCCAGATTATTCCACTCAGAATTTCAGAAGAGGTTATGTTTCATTCCAATAGTTTCTTGAAATTTTTTAATATAACCTTTTTCTAGTAATATTCAACAAGTATTACGACAAAATTAAATTAAAGACAATACAAATGAAAAGTTCGCGGAAAATGAGAATCCTCCGAGGGACGAGCAGGAAACTCGACGTTCGATACAAGTATAGTAAAAAGGTGAGCGAGAAAGAGATGAATGACTTAAGGGAGAAAGAAGGACGAAAAGAGAAAAAGTGGATCGCGCGTTTCGTAATACGCGTCGCTTATTCCATTCCGTTCGGCGATCCGTTATAACTCGTCTCCGGCGGCCAGACGAGCGTAACGTCGTAAATTCAGCCCGACGGGAAAAAGAGCGTCCCTCCTTCGGGACGTACCAATAATTCGAAAAATTTCTCGCTCGAAAAAGCCTTGGGGGGCAGGGGGGAGCGATTGCACTGCAATTGATTAAGCGGAATTTACTCGGCGAACACGACGCTCTCGAGCCGATTTTTCAGCCGGAGTTTCCAGTCGATATGCGCCGAGCCGGGGTATCTGCCTCCAGCAGTGTACGCGTGGTAGTAGCTCTTCGGGGTCTTTTTTTTCGAGTTTCCTTTTTATTTAATGCCAGCTTTTTCTGCCTTCGATACGACGGACATGGAGTTGACTTCATTCCTTCGCGGAAAATAATCATTATCTTAAGGGGCTCTTGTTTCCAGGCAATCACGCTAATTTCTTCAATAATTGATAACTTGATTATTGCTGTTTCCCGGTGTATTGAACTTTAATTGGTTCACACGTTCGTTTTATTTCAGACCGACTTTCGATAATTGCGCATTAATGGGTTATCAGATAATTTTTATTTAAATTGTTTAAATGAATAAAAATATCGGGACATAAATCAAAATGTAAATTTCTTAAAATTCTATTTGAAATTTGTTTAGAATGGAGCTTAAAATTCCATTACACGGCTCGATACCAGAATGTGAAATAAGCTGCAAATTAATAATTGTCTATGTTGCAGAGATAGATACGAAATACTTTTCAAACGAATTTTAATTTAAGTTAGCTGTATATATTTCGATATTTAAAAAATTTATTTTTCTAAGAAGTTTCAAGCACTAGACACTTTTTTCAAATAAAACGTAATTCTTTTAGTCATCACCAGCAGACAAGTAAATCACAACAAAAAAAAAAAAAGAAAAAACTGAAACACGTAGTAAAATGCCTACAATCAATTTAGCGCAAAGGACATAACGAGACCTCCCTGGGTAAATTTATCGTTCGATCGGTAAAGCGGGAGGTCCGCGCAAGTCCCCATCCCCATCGACACGCGGGCCATTTGTACGACACGCTCGTTGCGCGCCGCAATCTACCGGTGAGATCTTCGCACCGCGGCGCAGGCACGCGCTCCCCTACGGCAAACACGTGGGTGCTAGGCGATTCGCACTTTGCGGTGATTTCGAGTTTGTCGTTGAAAAGGAGAAACGTTTGCGCTAAATTGGATAGTACGGAGCGATTAGGTATTACTGCGTTTGTTTAGGCTCTAGATTAATCTTACGAATGAAGAGTTTACTGTATCACGATTGCTTTCATACAAACGGTGTATAAATTTGATTTTACTTTATAATCACTTTGCTTATTTTAAGAGGGATTAGACGCAATCTTAAGGTGTAGGGCTGATCTGCCGTATTTGTATTAATCCTTTTTTCCTTTCAGATGAATTCAACGTGATGGGACGTGAACTCAAACCAACTAGTTGAAGAACGTAATCGAAGAAGTATTTGAAATTTTCAGTTAATGGTAACGTTGTCGATTCATCTTTGTATTTTTTGACTTTTCTTTTTCTTTTTCTTAACATTTTCAAGATGATCAGTATATTTAATCCGTTGTTTATAATATACACACGGTGTTCAAAAAGTATCGAAACACGTGTATACGTTTTTAAATAAATTATTTTTTACCCAGGTTAATGTAATTTCCAACTCAGCTGAATTCGCTGAATCTAATGGTGACCTTGGTTTTGACCTTGTTGATGACAAAGTTATTTCAAGGTCAACTTTGTTTTTTTAAATAGAAACCCATATTTTTTACTTCAGATTCTGAAAGAGCGGGAAATTCATTGTTCAGTTATATACTCATGTTATTGATCAAGGTCATCCATGTGGGTCAAAATCTGCCAAAAATCCGAAAATTAACATAGAAAATCTTACGCCATAAATGTACTAAATTTTCACACTGTACATGGATTAGGACTGCCTATGTTAATTTTGAGATTTTCGACAGAGATTTTGACTCACATGGATGACCTTGACTCATAACATGGATACATATCTGAACGTAGAAATTCCCGCTCTTTCAGAATCTGAAGTAAAAAATATGGGTTTCTATTTAAAAAAACAAAGTTGACCTTGAAATAACCATGAAGGTCATCGACAAGGTCAAAACCAAGATCAACATTAGATCCAGCGCCAAAAGTTACTTTAGAAATGACCTTAACCTGGGTAAAAAATATTTTATCTAAAAACTTATACACGTGTTTCGATACTTTTTGG
>UXGC01002303.1:0-12506 GCA_900480045.1 Eurytoma adleriae
GTGGCCGAGTGGTTAAGGCGTCTGACTAGAAATCAGATTCCCTCTGGGAGCGTAGGTTCGAGTCCTACCGACTGCGAGAACTTTTTTGTTACTTTCAAATTTTTATTTTGCTCTGTGTTATTTGCCTAGATAAATCTTACAGATTAAATACAATTCATTTTGTAGTTTAGGGAAATTGAATAAACAAATGGCAGCTTAAATTAGAAGTGTATATTGTATATTTTATTTTCTTATAAGGGGACACTGACAAAGAATTTGTATTTGAAATAGAGACTCACATACTCTTGGTAATTCATACACTTAATTAAAACTTATTTCAGCTATCAATTACACTAAATTCAAAAGAACAATTAATTTTCATTAATGAAACCAGTTATAAAACAAAAAATTTTAATGGTGTCAGCATTTAATTGATGCTCTTCGTATAAACGTATCTAAATTTTGCTAAATCGTCATGCGCTTTATATATCTCCATTAATTTATTTCAAACTTTTGTAAATCTGACATTAACTCTTGAGGTATCTTATTGACATGAAATTTGCGTATGACGCCCTTTTTTCTACATCCATTTTTTAGACTCGTCGTGCTGCAGTCAACATACAATTTTTACAAAAAATCTTAAAATGAAATACATATGAAATATCTTACTACCAAGCAATATTTGTTTTATTTTTATCTTTCAAAAATTTCATGTTGTTTCTTCTATTGAACATGAAAATAATATGTAATAATAATCGAATTACTTTTTAGCTTGTGCCAGCATATAATTAATTTCAAAATTAATAATAAATTCACATTTAAGATATTTACTGTTCAATTGACAAAATTTGATATCGTGTCTTTTAAATCGTGTTCATTCTGCTAAATTCGTATATTACTTGTTCAAGTTCGAGATTTTCTTACATATTCCTTGTACATTTGCACAGCAAATGAAATTAAAAGTTTACTTAAAAAATTAAGAAAATTTAGAATTAAGCGAGAATAAAGACAATACCCTTAAATTTATATTTGAAGTGAAAATTTGCCCTAAAAAAATAGGTGCAATTTTTCTACTAATTTGCAGATAGCAAGACGAGGCTTCTGGCATTAGAAAAAAGATTTCAACAATATTTAGCGAATGTAGGCAATTAAAAGTCGTACTTTTAACCTGTCAGTGTACTTTATAAACTATTGTGCTTTCCTTCCCACAATTAGGATTTAGCCTTTAGCAGGCAAATCGTTCACTAAAAACAATCTATTTAATGAAACTAAATCAACTATTTTGGCTATTCCCTATGGTTAAGACCTTCGTTTTGACTCTTTTTTTAGATTTAAAAGAGTGCGAAGGATTTGCATAAAACTGATAAGTAACAACGAGAAATTTACAAAAATTTCGCTCTTATAATGAATGCGCAAGCAAATGAAAAAATATTACACATGAAATGCAGAGACAAGTGTTGAAGATATGAAATAAACGCGAAGCCCGATGCTTCCTTTATGCTTTTTAAATTTAAAAATTCACACAGTTTTTTTTATAATACTTTGTATCAAGCTGTAGAGTTATACAACTATACTTATGTTAAGTAAAAGTAGTATCTTAAGAAAATAGTAATGAAGTTAGAAATCACTTAAAGAGAAGTAAAAATGAAGCTTGCCCAATGACATTTTTCATGCTACTAACATAAAATCTAAAAATGTCACAGTTTAACTTCTATTTCCATTTAAACTATTTTGCTTTTGAGAGAGACATAGTCGATTCATTGCAGTTGCAAAAATTCAGCCTTTTGCCAATTCCGACATTATAAATTTTCAAAAAAAAATCACTATAAAATGTACAAAACGAGTTTATATTCATACAACGATTTTTAAGTGTACATGCTCTTTATCAAATAATGATCTTTCATTGCAAAATTTTAAATAATCTATTTCTGATCAAAATGTTTTATTATAAAACTTTAAAATTTCATGTAATATACATGCAATATATAAAATATTTTTCCATAAAAAAAAATCAATAAAAAAACCGATATTTAAATTTTCGCAAGTCCGATATCAATTTCATAAAGAAGTCTCATGCTTTAAAAATCTATGTATAAATGAAAAACCAATTTCATCGATTCATGCATCACTCTTATATCAATTAAAAACCTTTCGTAAAAAAAAAAATAAACAACTCATAATTTATATCCTGAATATGTCTATCAAAAGTCTGTTACAGTTTCCCACCGTAGACATACGGCAATGCAACTTGTCCCGCTGAATAAAACTTATCGGTATCAAATCTCGAGGGGTCAGAATATCCGGTCACTGCGACAAGTCGCGGCTCGCCGCGTGCCTACGCTCCTCTCTGCACAGAGCACAGCGAAAGAAACCAAGGGGGTGGACTATTGCACGTCTGATTTTTTGCAAACTGCGCCGAAGGTACGCGGCCCTTTTTACATGGACGTCGGCGACCAGAAGTTCATCTCCCTGAGCTCGGAGGGCTTGGCCTGAAAGATCTGCGGTCGGTCCTCCTTGCCGAGGTAGGTGAGATTCTGGGAGGAGATGGACTTCTTGCGGCTGAGCGGACGCTCGGGCGCCACGGCCGGCTCGTCCTCCTCCTCGATCTTCGGGGTGACGAGCTCCCGCGACTGTCCGAGGATGCTGGTGAGCAGCCAGCCGTTCTTGCGCTCGCCGTCCGCTGGTACGAACGCACCCGTGAAGAAGCGATTGCCGTACATGCGCCGGCGAGACTTGGGCGAGCCCTCCGGCGTGCCGCTTGGCGATGCCAAAGGCGTCGCCGGCAGCGATCGGCTCACTTTGCGCTGCTGTTGCTGCTCCTGCAAGTAACATCGAATAATTATTACAAGTTATTAAACTACTGTTTTATTTAAATTTAAAGAGAACTGATCAAGCTTGTTAAAATTAAGGTTCTTATAAGGGTATAATATTATTACTACTCTGTACTACTCTATTATATTATTCTATTCAAAGTGCTGCTAATCTCTGTTTTAAATTATTTCTGTCTGTTAACTTTTTTTTAAATATATGGAAATCTAAACATCTAAACTCTGACGGCAGGAACTTCTTTCATTGTACATGTTATTTATAGAACATTTTTTTTTGGAATCTTAAACAAAAATGCATGAATTGAGTTAAAAATTATTTTGAAAATAATTTAAAACAAAGAAAAAGGTTTTTGGACTACACTCTACCCTTAAAAAGAGTATAATGTACATTAGTATCGTACAAAGATTTACAGAACGCTTACAATTTTTTACTTGAATTTATAGTTTAATAGCATTAAAAGTTTAACGTGTCTCACAAATCTATTTATTTTCTTAAGAATAATAGTTAAGAAAGTAAGTCATTTTGTATAGTTCCTACTTTACCAAATTTCATTCAATATAATTTTGCGGTAAAATTATTTGACTCATTTACATTCATAAACTGATGGCCAAGATAACAGTGAACGGAAAAAAGCTGACTGAACCGGTTGTATGCTCATTGCTATTAGAAGCAATTACAATCAATTTGTGTGAATTCATCCGGTTTCATCAGAAATTTTCAATGGAGCAAAGTTTGTTTTTATTCAATAGAATGATGAGTCATCCTTGAAACGTGTTTAGTACCCTTGAATTTTCAAAAGAGCATTTTAACACTAACAGACGTATGAATATATATTTAAAATGTTTCCAAAATCTTCTTCTAAACCTACATTTGACAAAAAAAGGTTAAATAACATTACAAGCAAGCTGATCAAAGAGAAAAAGTGTGTCAAAATGATATCGCGTCTCACTTTAAAAACCGATAAACATCAACATTTGAATAACACAAAAAATTGACCCCTTTTAAATTATCGTCAGCGTTCGAACTGCAATTCGTCAAATGTTCCTTTCTATTCAGTTCGAGCAGTCAGCTCTTCACTAACAAAAGCCACACGTCGAAACAATAACATTCGAGGCTGGCGAGTATATGTCCGCCTCGCGCGAATTGCGATAAGCGGCGATAAATCGAGCCACGTGTCGGAGTTGACTGGTTACCTGCTGCTGCCCGCTGGAGGCGTCCGCGGACGCGGACTTGCCGAAAGTCGACGACATTATCTGATTGGCTACGTGGACGATCGAGCGGCCGCACTCCGCGGCTTTCTCGCTGTGAAAATCATCCTCGGCGCTCGGCTTCTTCGGCTTGTTTGCCACGATGATCTTGGGCTGACTCACTGAAATAAACACATGAAATATTAACATCGACTGTAATTGGTTCTATAGTCGTTAGGATTGTGTACGTTACGGATGGAGACTATTCGAAATACGTTAAAACTCTGGTTTTTGCGGTGCCGATTTTCTTGAAAATGACCTACTATAATTCCAAACCACAAATCTTTTTATTATTGAAATGAGTCATTTTTACAGTTCGAAGTGGATTTTCTCTGGTTCTAAAGAGTCTTGAAAGATCTATTTAGGCAATAGCCTTTCTTAGTTTATATACTTTTTTTTTGATAAAATATTTTTCACGAGATTTACTAAAAAATAAGAAAAAAAAATTCTCGAATAGTCTGTATCTTCAAGGTGGACTTTATTTACTATCAAAAGAGCGTAAAGTTTAACGAAATGAATTTTATCATAGATTTCGACATTATTTTATGATCTTGAAAATTAGATCGGATTAGATTTTGATAAGATAATGTATATTTGATAAATTTGTCGTTTTCATTTAACTGAAGTCTAATTTGACCTGGATGACACGGTAAAGTATAAATAAAACGGGTTAAAAATTAAAAATAGCCTCGTGCCTGGATTTATTTGATTAAATAATCTTTAAAATAAATCTTATAAACATTAGCTTACTAAATTTTTCCATACTTTAGTTATTTTAAGGTTTTACAATACTTCACGGTTTTTTTTACTTTTAACAATATAATGAACATAAAACTAATAACTAAAGGTTAAATTCGTGTTTTAATAAAGTTGAACGCATCAAAAATTCATCGTAAAATTTTGCGATAAAAATAGATTATTAATGTGATTCAAATCTTGTTCTACCACTATAATAGATTATTTATATTTAAATATAATTCTGATTTATAAATCTGTGATTTACCGGCAAAAGGGGATAGCAGATTCATCAAAACTGTCTACAGTCCTTTTTAATGTTACGACTTTTAAATTCTTGTACGTCCTTTTATTTCTAACAAAGTGCTAATCTTTTTAAGTTTTTTTTTTAATTTAATGTATTTTTCACAAGGAATATTAAGAAAAAATTCTATAAAAATTGCAATACTGAATAGGAAAGAATAATTTGTTATAATTATAGAAAATTTTACTATATCGTACAGTAATTTTTCGCCAAAGTGTTAGCCTCTGGCCACTTTTATAAACAATATATTAATTTTTACTAAAATTTTTTCTCAGGTCAGTGTATTACACATTTATAGTGCAAACTCTAAAGGACATGTTGCCATCCACTTAAATAAATTATACATAGTTTCTTGAAACTACCACATTTCTAATTTACTATACCCACTTACCAAAAACTACTTTTATTTAGTCTTTCATTTACCGCAGATACTTTAAATATTGTTTTTTGCTAATTAATTTAATTTTCATTAGCTACAGGTAACAGACAAAAAATAAGTCTCTCTGGCTCTCAGAAAATTTTTCCCCGACCCCAATAAAAAAATGTCCAATCTGATAATCCAAGGGCACCTTGTATGAACGGCTGGCAGGCCAGGGGATGCTTGCTGAAGTCGACGCTCTTGCCGGCGTTGTTGGCCCCGGCGCCGGCCTCGGCCGTGTTCCCCAGCAGCTCGTTCAGCGGCCTGAATCCCTCCTTGGGGGCGGCGCTCTCCTCGTGCCTCGGGTAGCGGATGTAAAAGAACGTGTCGTCCGCCGGCGGGCTGAACGTCGTCTCCGGATAGTCGAACCTGCGAGACCAGTCGAACGATCAGCCTTTTTTATGCGCTTCGCTCTCGATAATTTATATTTTTTTCTTACGTCGTCGCGTAAGTGCTTGTCGCAGATAAAAAACGATCGAGACAAAGTGACTTTGGGTGTGTAAGGTGTGCTTCCGCGACGGCTTAGCTTTTTTATTCGCGAAACAAACGGCTGACAGAGCCGAGCGAGATTAAACAATTTTTCACGGAGTTAGTCATGCGAATTGTTTGTTGTAAATGTTTTATCGATTTCCCAATTATGTATGACTTATCGCCGTTACTCAGAGGGTCACTTTAAAGCTTTTTGTTTCGTGGTACGATAGCGATAAAGGAGAGCAAACTTTGGACAAAAAATTGCGAGTAAATTTCCCGATGTTTATTTACAAGTTTTACATGCAGTATATAAGTAATACACTACGTAATCAACTTAACGAATTATCAGGCTAATTTATTAGACTCAATTTTTCCAATAAAATGTGAAAATAGTTATTTATGATGTTAGTAGGTTATTTATTGTAGTGTCGGAGCTTATAGTGAAGATAGATTCCACGTTAATTTAATTACTGTTTAGATAACGATAACATTAAAAAATGCTTACTTAATCAAGTGACAATTAAATTTTTGATTCTCTAGTATTTTAAAAACTTATAGATTTAACAAATATAAATTAAAAAAAAATGCTTAAACTAATTCAATATTTTATTTATATAACAATGACTATTATTTTTAATTTTGTCAGTAACTGAACGGTTACTCATTTAACGAGGAAATTACCTTACTGCAGAATCAAAAGTATGGTGGAATATTGGGATACTTTTCACTTCAATCATTATTCAAATGAAATATCAGAAATTTTCAAAATTTCACTTATACAGATTTTAGAGCTTATATAGGATTAAGTATTTTAAAGTATATATTTTTAAAGTAGCTATTTTTATACCTAAACTTAAAAAAAAAACAAAGAAAATACATGCACATGCCAAATTCCTTTTTAATTAAAAATTTAATAAAAAAATTATTAAAAATCACATACATAGTAGAACGTATAGAAATACCAAAAATATAATAAAAGAGGATTAAAGAAAATTAAAGAGAAAAAAAAACAAAGTATTATAAACTATATATTAATCTCCACTCTATAGGTAAAGATAATTATGAATACCTTCTTCAAACGAAAACTCCTAACCTTTTATAAAGCTGTATATCACTTAATCTGCACGTGCCCCCTGCACATATGCACGTTAATTACGTAATAATTAATAACTCTAGTCGCATTATCTTTTGTAAAATGTAATAAAAAATCTTGGATAAAATGTAACCTCTTGAGTAAGGACAATAAAAAAATTTCAAACGAAAATAATAACAAAAAATTTAGTTTACAACTGCTTTATCCAAGAGATTAAGCCTAAGCGTCTACTTAAAATTGTAACGGATCGGTGCGCTCGTTAAGTAACTGATGACGATACGAGGAAATGAACTGTCCAAGTGCACAATTGACTCGTGTCCAATTACAATAAACTTACTTATAACATTTCTTTGAAAAAATGTCTATACTTTTATTATCATTCGTATTTAAAAAAAAAATAATTAAATTTCAAAGATGCGCGCTTTCAAAGCTGCAGTTACGGAATCTCAACGAAACGGCAAAATCTTAATTGGCGAGCAAAGTCATTTTATCCCCGGCGATAGCCGTGTATGAAAAAAAATCTGGAAATTTACGCCTCGGTCATGTGCGGATGATGCCATGCACACAATACAACAGCTGGAAAACACCGAGCGCGCGCATATTATTGAGGCTGCGCCTCCTCTTGCGTCACGAGAGGCGGATACAATAAAACGCGGCTCAATTTTCAAGAGCGGAGTGGACGATCCCCGCCGCGAAATTTAGGCTACTTCATATCCGCGACTTTCTCGCGTCGGCCGGTTCTCACCTGTATATATGCGCAAGTTTCGCAATTTCGTTCTATTTTATTTGATGACTAATTTTGCGCCTGCACAATTGGATTTGCTCGGCGCAGCGATAAATTGCTCGAGGTAAATTTGGGGTTTTGTGTCGGGTGAATTGGATTTTTACGAAATTTAAATTCTAAAATTTTGATTTGGTTAATCAAATTTTAGTTTTTTGAATTCGTCATTCTTCAGATGCAGCGAGTTGAAATTTATGCGAAGGTCACGTTTCGTCATGTACATATACGATTTATTAAGAATGTCGTGTTGCTCAACGTGACTCTATTTAACTTAATATTTTAAAAAATCTCTACAATTAAATAAACTATCTCTAAATCATTTATCAATAGATATAATATTAGATGTAAAAAATAAGTATATTTCTTATTTTTTTTTACACAAATATCGATTGAAATCGTTAAGATCCTTGCGATCGGACTATACACTGAAAAAATAATAGACAAATTTACTATAAATTGTTGAACGCGGGGGACAGACTTGAAACGAAATAAATTTGGAAAAATTATAATTTTTGTTTCAAACAGATTCTGATCAGAAAATTAATCAATTCTGATCAACTTCTGGTTAATTTTCTACCAGAGATATATCTACTTGTAAAAATTACTATAATTATCGCAAATTTTACTATAAAAATTGTAATTTTTCCATCAATTAAAATAATTTCCAATAAATTATCCCATTTACTTTTCTTTAATTTTCTCAGCGAAGTCCACTTACTCACAATCGAAATAAATATTGGCTATAGGAGCTGACTGCTCGGAATCGACGCAAGTCGCACTCTAACACTTCGATCGTCCGGACAAAGACTTATTAAACTTACACTAGCGATTAGCGAGTTAAAAATAACAGAGTACGGTGCAATCCCGGGATAAAAAAAAGGCATCCCCGCGAGATACGTTTCCGCGTATGGTTTGTTTTACAATTGGCGCGAGTGCTCGCTTCTATTTTCGAGCGACTTTTCCGACGACGAGATCCGAGCTTTTATACGCGACCCGTTAATTTTACGCGTCGGGATTTATCTATAACTTTTCGCTTTACATAACCGTTAAAATTGTTTCTTTAAATAGACACGATTCGATCACTGTTAATTTGCATATCGAAAATGGAAGTGATATCGATCGAATGTGTATTTGCTTACATAACAAGTAGGTACATACACACTTGTATAGTTTATTTATTTATTTTTTTTTTAAGATGAAAAATGTAAACAAAATCCATAATCTGCGTAATCGAAAAGAATCGCCTGTTGTTTGTAAATGTTCTCGAAGCCACGCGCGTGTCCTAAATATAAGCGTGAAAAAAGAGCGACACGTGACGGTTTTCAATGCCGCCCGCGACACCTTCCATCTTCGATCCCAAATTTTCTCCTATATCGCTGGGCGCGTGCACGACCTATACCTCCGATCACAGGGAATCCGGCAATGACCGCCAGGGAATTAATTGTGCAACCGCTTCGACCTTACAGGTGCATAAAAGCGGCTAATTGACTTTCATCGCTCAACGAATTGGTGTGTGCTCTTTTATGGTCAAATGTAGCGCCATACATTTATTAACTTTTGTTCTAAAGTTGAACTAATGTTTAGTGCATTTCACTAATTTTTAGTGATTTTTTCACTAATTCAACTTTAGAGAGTTAATATTTAACTAAATAATTTAGTTACATTTAATTTTTCATTAAAAAATTAATGTTTTTGTTTTAATCAACTTTATTTTTATTATCTACTGCTAATATTATATTTATTTATTTACTTTATTAATATATATTTTACGGGTAGAAACCTTTTATACAAAAGAAAAAATAATTAAGTGAACTATTAGTGAAGTCTAAAGCAGCCTTTTTAAAAGGAGCGAATTCGAGTTGCCTGATACTATTATTTAAATTAAATATTAAGTTTTTTTATCAATCTATGTACAGGTAACTATATTTACCTCTAACACATGTTTACTTTAATATATTATTTGGATTGGATATTTACAATATAAGATTCAATTTTTTATTTACACTTTTAAACCGACTAATTAAATTAATTCAGCTATACATAAACATTCGAAAATAATTCAAAGTCACGCGCGCGAGTAATTTTAAATACGAAAAAAATCAGATTTAGTAAATAAGGAAAAATCCAACGAAGGAAAGAGAAAGGTTGACGGTACCAACACAAGACGCAGTTGGTGTGCCCGCTGGGTATTTAAGTCGGCGCGTGTATACACACGCGCTAGCGCCTAAAAATACCCGAGGAAAATATCCCGTGATCGCGGGCCAAAGCTAAAGCGGTCCTCGTCAAAAGTCGATGTCTCTCCGCGTCTTGACGCAAGCCCCGCTTGTGTTTTCGTCACTTTGGGGCTCGCCTCTGCGTATACGTCGTCATTGGCTAATCGATGCAAATCGAAGTTAACTCGCGGTATACTCGAACCGATGTTTTCGTGATTCGCTGGATTTTCGTATGTTGTTGCATATACGAAGAACAAAATATCGCGGAGCAAAGGACGCGAATTTGTTGTTTTTTTGGGTAAATTTACAAACAGTACCCGCAGAGATGGAAATGGAATGCGAGAGTAGCACGTGGATGTTGATTGATGGCTCTGGCTATTTTAGAGTAAAAGACGATTTTTACGATTGAAGTGTACTACAGTTGTACAAAATTAACCATAAATTGACCAGAATATTATGGTACATTCTGGCTAATTAATGGTTTATTTTTTTAAAGGTGTAAAACTACTAAAAATTAGTAAAATCTACCAAAATTTAGTGAAATGTGCTCCGCTAAATGATAATTAGTAGAGAACATTTCACTAATTATATATAAATAAATTTTTATTTCTACCAAGTAGGCCCAGAAATGAACTTGGTTTACAATAATTAAACTTAGCTGCACACTAAGTGAAAAGAACGTCTTACTGAAACTAACAAGGATATATCCCTTTTAAATTCCCTAAAACATTTCATTAATTTTTAGTACAATTCACTAATTTTTAGTAAATTTCACTAATTTTTAGTGGTTTTGCACTAATTCAACTTTGGCTTAAATTTGACTTGATCTTACTTACAAAAAATAAATTTCGTTCGTTGAACTTTTTTCCTAATTCGCACTATTATACTTCGTCGCGTGAAAAAGTGGTGTATCAATGAAAGATAAAGGGGGAAAAAAAGTGTTCCAGACTGACTTACAAGAGCAGAGATAACAGTATTTGTAAACACATAATAGACACATAGGAAAAGGTCAGACCGTTTCGAGCTTCCTTCAATTACATTATATTTGTTTGAAAAATAAAAGATATCGATACAAGTCTATCGGGTATATACGTCTCCGGTACTCGATGTAATATTCCGCCTACGAAATTACGTATTATTGTACGTTTCCAGCGCTTTATCTATTTATAATTAGCTCGCCAATTCGCGGAGATAACGAAAATCTTTTCGTTTGTTCAATTGGCCAAGTGTACAGCTCCTTAACGTTTTTATTTATCGAAATTTTGAATTTTACACTCTACAAATTTATCTTATCGATCGATATATTTTCTTTAATTATTATTGTTTTTTATAAATCCGCCTTATCGCCTGTACCGCTGTTTTTTTTTTCTCGATAAACAACTGAACTCGCTGATCGGATCGTGCGAAAAAAATATGTTAATAAAGAAGACTGTAAAATCCCGTCGTCGCGTTTATTAATCGAGCCAGTGATATAAGCGCGTCTTAATCAGACACTCGGCTTAAATGATGCACCTCGGAGGCGGCTTTTGATTTATTATAGACGAAAGATGTTTACTGCTTGATTGGCGAGATTTTTTAAGCGCAGCTCGAAAACAACCCTGGAGTTTAACGCAATACACCGCGTAAACAATCGTCTCAAATTTGCTAATTGATAGTACAATTTGAGAGAAAAAAAAATGAATTTAAGCGAGGCTTTAACGTCTTATCTCGTGTGGATCGTACTATCAGTACTACTTGAAGTTTATTTACTTGTCGCGCATCGTGGGAAAGATTATAGTCGAGTAAAATTTTTTTTGCGCTCTTTTTTAGCAAGTGTCATTGTCGAATTTTTGCGCGTCCGGGAAAACATTTATCCCGAGTAAGTAAAAAAGAGACAATTTTATTCACGTGAGGGCAAGAGCATTTAGACACGTGACTGAGACAAATGCGCCGATTGATAACCTTTAAATCTACACTTCTTGTGCCTTCGAGCGCTTATTCATCCTTATTTATCGAATGAAACCGGGAGATTGTTGCAACACACTCTATATATCGCTCTATATGCTATATTAGGTGAAGCTCAGATAATACAATTCTTCGAAGTAAAAAATTACAATTAAAATCTTCTATATACAGAACCATTTTAAGTATCCTATTTCTCGTAAATATTTCGTTATTTCGTTATTTCGTTATTTCGTTATTTCGTTACTTTCACTATTACTACGAAGAAAAAGATAGGAAAAAAAGTTTACCGCAATTCACTCGCAATTGTGCATTACGCTACCGGGACAAAATGTCGCAACGGCGGCCGTTGTGATTTCGTCGATCGGAGCGGCGGCCGAGGTGTAACGGAGAAGGTGAAAATCGGAAATATATCCGTCGACGTAGGCTACGTTTCGCGGGGCTCGGCCGCCGCCTCGGTATCGCCTTTCTCTCCTCCCCCCCCCCCCCCCCCCC
>UXGC01002304.1:2372-12498 GCA_900480045.1 Eurytoma adleriae
GAGAGAGAGCGAGAAAGGAGAGCCGGAAAGCGTCTTTTCGCGCGGCGGAAAACCCGTAAATCATGCGCCCGCGCGAGCGGCCGAGCTGACGATACAAACGCGTACGGCAGGCGGCCGCTGTGTAAGAGATACAAATGCTCTCGGCTCACCGAGAATTTACGGCGTCGCGGGCCGCGCTATTAGCCGAACCCACGGCGACTTAACGGCCTTTCCCCTATCGCGCCTACCTGATTTATGCACTTTTCTCGTGGCCCGTCGCCTATCGATCGATCTGTGCGCCTATAGCTTCCTTCTGTGAGATCACAGTGACAGGATCGTTCACAGGATTACGAAACGCTTCGTTAATAAATATCTCGAGATAAAGTTGTGCACGGCAAGCATTAAGGTGGTGCCCTTCTCTTTCAAGAAAAAACACCTCTCTGAATGGGTTGTAACATTGTAATACTCACGAATGTGCAATCGAAATTTTTGTGGTTTACGGAGTGGGCTTACCTGAAACAGACAATAAAACTTTCATTAGATTTTAAATATTACAAAATGTTGGTCATTCTTTATAAACATTAAATTTAATTATAAAAAATCTGCGTAATCTTATACAAATGTATTCCGTTCGCTTTGCAATTTTTTTATGCCAGGTTTCTTCTTTTGCAGTCAAATCTAATAAAACTCAGAATTAAAACGCTCGGGGCCTTCAAACTTCAATACCTGCAGAGTAATAAAAATGAAATTCGAAGCAGACGTCCGCCAGACAATGCTGAATAAGAGAAAACATCCGATAGGCATCGCGTCGAATCATTCGCTCTTTAAAAATGCAAACAAACACGGAGGAGCGCCCGTCGGCTCGTATTTGGAGCGGGCGCTTTTAAAATCCCTCGTCGGCCCGATAAAGGTCGTCTGTCGGACGGCATCACTGATTAATCGAAGCGAGTTCGGCGTCCGTGAACTTAGCCGCGCCGACGTGCGCAGGAATGCGCTCTCACTCCTGCCGGGCGACGCACGCGCGCGCGAGCCTATCCGGACGAGCGTCTTCCTGCTGCGCGCGGGGCAATTTTTAGCATGCCCCAGGACCGGTCGACGCCACTCGCGCGCTTCCCCTATCGCGCCGCCGGGATTTATCGAAAACCCGACGAGCGAATGACCTCCTTGTTTTCGCCGGGATTATGCAAATGCGAGCGCGCCAATTCCAGGGAATCTCTGCGTTTCCTTATTTATGTAAAGCGATTACCTTTGCAGTCATATTAAAAATATGATTAATTATAATTAATTTATTTTAAAAGTTTTTTAATTTATTAAAAGAAGGTTTGCGATTCTATAAACTGAATAATCTTATGATTCTAAATGTGGAACGGAATCTTAGCAAGCAAAACTTGGAAAGAAAAACAGAAAGGCCATCTGAAGAAGGCCCCCATAATAATAAGCCAAACGTAATGGTGCAACCTGCGAGGCGACCGACTCAATGGGCAACAGTCAATAACATAGATAAACTGCACTACTTAAAATAGCTCGCCGGTAGAATGCGGTGCACCGAGCGCAGGCGTAATAGTTCTTAAGAGAGAAATAAAAGCGCGGCGCGCTGGTAGAAAGCAAATAAAATGGGAACGGGGGTCGCCCCGGCAAAAAGAAACAGTTTTCCTCGCACGCGCTTTACTTCGCCTACGTAAGCACGTAAGTGGCATGAAAATTATGATTCTCCAATAAGAAAAGGACGAACGAGTGCACGCAGGTGTGCACCATCTGAAATGTAAACTCGCTCTATCTTCCCCCTCCCCCCTGGGTGTCCTCCCCTCTCCGCCCCGTCGGTTGACGCACTTACGTTCGTTCACCCGCGCGACCTTCGCAAGGTCACTGCCAGGGTACAAAACACGCTGCCGCGAGAGAAAGAGAGGGGGAGGGAGCGCATACGCGCAGGGGCAGCCCGAGCCTTCGGCGAGGAAGCAACGGTGCGATGCACGGAGAGCGGCCCGACGACAGGGGGAATGCAAAAACGAAGGAACAAAAGGGGTCACGATGACGAAAAGGTGGGGAGCGCGCGCTCTGAGAAGGGCTGCTAATCAACGCCTGCCGTCATGCTCCGTAGGATACCGGGCTACTACGCACCCGTCGAGACGGGAGAAAGAGAGATGCGAGGTGTGGATAGACGGAGGTGCAACAATGGAGGGAGAACAATGCGCATGCGAAGGAGAAGCCAGGGCCCCGGCGTGTCGAAGCTGACGAGCCAGGAGACAAAGGAGGGCGAAGGAGGAGGAGCGAGGATGAAAAAAAATTGTCAGTTAGATTATTAATTGTTGGATTAAAGTCCTCTTGCTCGTCGCTGCTACTTGGCTAAGTAGTTGGGGGGCATTTGCAATTGAGATAAATGATCACCTGGAATTATTATTCGGTTAACCATAATTCGACCGCGAGACTTTTGCTTTTCCGATTGCCGAGTTGAAAAATCATTTGTGGTTGCAGGGTTGGCAATTTATATGCTTTTCGTTGCATTTCAGTTAATTGGCAAACAAGTCTGGTATTCCGCCTTTGATTATTCTGCAACTTAATAGTAAAGAAATACGAAATTTTCAAAATTAAAGTTTATTAGAATAATTCTGTACGAATCAAAGATGCGGACAAAATAATATATAAATGTATACATTTACAAACGAATTTCCGTACATAACCGGCGAAATGATCGCAAAATTGAGTGATTTGTACGAATACAGTACTTGGAATCATTACTACTATTATTATTTCTAAATGCATCAATGATAACAGTAAATAGACACATCAGCGACACCTTATTAAAATAAATATCACTGCAAATTACGTAGGAAAAGTCGGCACAGGAAAAGGATATTGATGAAAAAGAATTAAAAACGAAAGCAGCGCGCGAAACACTTTTGTTTCATTGAGGAAAAGTGTCAAGGAAACAAGATAGAAGATCGCTGCCGCAAACAGAGCAAACAAGAGCGAAGAAAATAAGTAAATCGCTCTCGGAAATATGAAACTCCGAGCATCGAGGACTCCTCTTCCACTCGCTCTCGAACGTACGAGAAACAGGACTGCGGGTTTGTCCGGCCGGGCATCAGGAAAAGCCGATAAACACCTATAAATAGGAGATCGCGCGGCCGCTATCGGGTCGCGATCGGCCCGGCCGCCTCGGGGTGGGGCTCGCGGCATTTCGTGGGCAGCTGCGGCGAAACCGCGGGCGAATAAAACACGCGATCACCGCGGAGGGGAGGCGAAAGCGAGTAAACTCGTTTTGCCCGCGGAACGATGACATCGTTGCTCCGCGAGCGAGCGGGAGAAACAGAGAGAGGGAGGGAGAAAAAGCGAGCGCATACCTGCTCGAGTTAAAAATAAAGCCGCGCCGGGTATTTATAGCGAGCCGCCGTATTACGTACGTCACCGCTCCGCCGGTGGACCCGAAGAAAGAGAGAAACGACGCCGGAAAGAAGATGCTCGTGTACGTCGAGGACGTGGAAATAAAAAAGGTGAAAGCACGCTTTAACGCGGGAGTGCATTAACTTGTCGAATCGGAGCGGAGTCCGTTCGATCCTCCCTTTTTTTTTATTTGATTCGCTCGCTTTATGAAAAAGAAGAGCGCTCGATTCTTTTTTTCTGCGATTCGTCGATATTGCAATCCTGCTTCGTGGAAATAAAAGGAATTGATCGTTTTCTTGTTCTCGGAAAGAAAATAATTTTATAAAAATGAAGTTGTTTATCTTGATTGTACTGTCACTGAATACCAAGTAGGCACGTACAGCCTCATTGTTTATTTTTATCTCATTTGGGCGATTTTATTTTGAAAAAACGCGTCTTAATTCCATATTTTAGAGGATGCTTTAGTTTTTTCGATAAAATGAAATTGTTTTTAAAAATAAAACAATTTTAGAACGAGTACAGAATTACAAATTGCAAGATATCACAAATTTTACACGAAACAAATTACACGTTTTTTGGAGTATCATCCATTTGCAACTGAATATTCCTTCAAATTAAAACAATGAATAAGTAAATTTAATTTCAATAAATTCTCTCGAACACATCGGGTTGGAATCACAGACTAATCAGTACAATAAAGTCCCATCGTTCACCCTCTTCTATTTCTCCAACCAATTATTTAAACAAATAATGAAAATATTTAACAATTTCTTGAACCACAAAACGCCCACGGGACCAGCAAGAGTAACTCATCGCCCACGCGAAGTCGAAATCTCAACGAGGATGAGTTACGGCGGAGCGCGGCCGGGCGCGGCCGCTCTAGCGAAAATAGGATAAGTAGTACGAGTCAGCGTGCGGGGCGGCGCGCGCGCCGGTGCCCGCGGGCGGAGCCGCTCGCGCCGGGCGTGGAGAGGGCAGCCTGGCGGCAGTGGGGCGCGGCGCGTTACGACGGCGCACGGGTGCAATGCGCCCGAAGCGAGATGGCCTTGACGCGGGCCGGCCCGGCGAGGGCAAGGCCGACCGGCCCCGGGGCATTTTTCTCTCGCGCCCGGCCGCTCGAGCGCGCGCGCCCGAGGTGCGAGCGCAAGAAAAAGCAGAGCGCGGCGCGCGCCTCGATCGCGCGCTGCCCGCCAACTGAGTTTCGCAATCGACGGACCTGGCCACTGATTTCGGTATCCGGCTGCTCGTTCGATTTCGTGGTCAATAATTGAACGTCGCAATTCTTTTTTATAAATCCAATAATCCGATGGAATTAGTCATCGGCAAAATTAAATTTTTTGTTATCAGATTCGGGGAATGATAAGTTGGATGAAATTGTACCTTTGAATATTTTATTTCTAATCAATTTTGTATTTTTTGATGATCATTTACTAACGAAGAAAAAGAAGTATTAACAATATTGACGTATTCAGTGTCAGCAAATGATTTTAACGTGATGCTCGCAAGATATAGCGATATCTCTTTATCGCGAGGTAGTTAACCTTAAGTGCCTCAGGCAACTTTCTCCAAAATCAGTTCTTGGCCACTACTGAAGAATAAGAAGCAAGTATGTTGTTGTCAACGGGGGCGTAGCTCAGATGGTAGAGCGCTCGCTTAGCATGCGAGAGGTACCGGGATCGATACCCGGCGCCTCCAATTTCCTTTTGTCACTGTTTGCATTGATATATGACATTCGAATCAGACGTATCGTGGAATTGACTTATTCGCAAGCCCTATATACCTAT
The DNA here is from genome assembly GCA_900480045.1 of Eurytoma adleriae. Lineage (NCBI taxonomy): Eukaryota > Metazoa > Arthropoda > Insecta > Hymenoptera > Eurytomidae > Eurytoma > Eurytoma adleriae. The sequence continues at coordinate 7,517 of UXGC01002304.1, forward strand.
TTTTTAGCCCCTTTTTACTCCATTCTATTTTTAATCGTAACGTTAACTAACAATGTTGACAGATTTAAAATTTTTTAAATACAGTTCATTTTCTGATAGAGTGATGCGCGATAATTCTAGGAGACGAATTGCGCGCATCAGTCAATTCTTTCGTCTGCTAGTAAATTGAATCGGGTGTCCGTGCGTGGGTCAACTGACGCCTTGGCAGGTGAAAATCCAGCGTCGCGGTTCATTCGTCAGGAAGATAAATAATTTTCAATCGCGTCAGGAGGGATCGCTTGACCGCACGATAATGATACGCTCGGCGCGTCGGGATAATTCATTGCCCCGGCGCGACGAGACGAGGCGTGGTGAGGAGCGGCGTGCGCGCGAGGCTGGCGCGCTGCAGTCGCGTCGTTTTACCGGAGCGATTTTAATTAAGCGTCGCAAATTACGGCCGACGCACCTCCTGCGCGCGGGGGCTCCGTCCTCCTTTTTCTCGCGGCGCACACACGCACCCCCTTCCTCGCCGACGGACAATCGGCGCGCGCGGCGATTTTATTTTTCCCGCGGGATTGCTGTAATAAACGTTACAAGACACTGAGCGACTCGTTAATTCGCTCTCCGGCGCAGTAATACCCCGATAAAGGCCTTTAATTTTCCTTCGACTACGCGAGACACCGATCCATTTATGCGCGCGTGCGAGAGAGAGAGAGAGAGGGTGAAAGAGCCCGCCGCGCCGAGGCCAATTTGCCAATGGTGCGTACGGCTGGAGCGGCGCAGATTGAATGTGAAGACGTGATTTTCAATGAGTCAAGGGCGTTGCCGCTCCCGCCGCGATTGCCCGCACGCATCCGTTCGCATATCGAGTATAAATCTCGCTTTATCAGGAGATGTTAATAGGTCGAATTTTCATAAATTTTGTTAAGCCTTTTCTCGTAAATTTGACGCTACCGATGCTTTCGTTAAGTTTCTCAAAGAAAATTTTGCTCACTTATGCTACTTGCTTTCTTATTACGGACTCCCTAGAAATTATTTTTAATTGAATAAAAGTGTAGGTTGCCCTTTAGAGTCCGCAAAGCATAATGGTTCCAGAAATTTATAAAAAGACAACCATGACAGAAACAACTTACAGTAAGCATTTAAGAAATACAAATTACAAATTCGAAAGCGCTGCAGCAAATGACCAGTAATTTGTCAGGTCGTGCCTCTTTTACCCGAGAAAAATATGAAAATAAAAATATTGAAAAAACCTCTTTCAAGCAAAGAATTCCAGCTCGAACGAAATATAGTTATAAATCGAATTGCACTCAAAGCACAGTTCCCCGGTAAATTACGAAAATAACCTGAATCTCGAAACACCTAAACCCGACAAGGAGTCCTGCTCGCAAGGCAGCATTGAAAGCAGCGTAAATACCCGTTGCACGGCTCAACTTGACATAATTTCCCGCAGCAACTAACCCGGCGCGTTAAGTATTAACGCGACTCGTCTTAATTTCCCCTCGTAACTCATGCCCGAGATAAAAGAAAAAGTAACAACCTCGGCAGCTGGTCTCACGCCAGGCCGGGCGCCTGAAAGCCTCCGCGAAACTGAATTCCCCCTCGAGGGGATGGCGATCGCGCGCCGCTGCGGTCGGTCCATGACTCACGCGCTCGCCCCGCGTGTGCCTCGGAGCGCGTGCACCTCGTCCCGGTCCTCCTCCTCTCTCCCCCTCTCGCGCCGGTGGTGGCGGCGGCGTCTATATATAACCCGTCCGCCGGGGGAGGCGTTCGCGCAGGCGCCACGGCGCAGCGTGCAATTTGAATAAGCTCGCAATTTCGCGGGCTCCGGCGCGGCGCAAGCGCGCGCGAGCTGGCGGGCCCGCTAATAATGCGCATATCCAGAGCGCGAGCGGCTCGTCGGGAAAAGCCGCGCGCGATGAATCATTGAGAGGGACACTCGCGCTTGCGCGGCGGTTAAAAGAAGGGGCGCTTTATGTGCGCGCCTCTTCTTTTCTCTGAAAAGGCGGCGCTGGATCTCGGCGCGCACGCACACGGCCGCGTGATCGATGCCGCTCTTCGATTCTTTCTTCTCCTCGGCTGCCGCTGCCGCTGGTTTTTCGCGAGGAGAGAAGGAGACGAGGGAACGAGTCTTCGTTCTTTTGTCGCGGCTATCGCTCGTTCTTTTTCGTGCCTCGCTGCCTTCTTCGTCGATTTGGCCGTAGGGCCCCGGAGCGCTCGGGGGAGAAAAAAGGCTGCCTCTCGCCGCCGCCGCCGCCGCCTCCTCCTCCTCCCCCCTCCTGTGTTATCGTTACGTGAATCGTTTTCCGATGGTACATCCCTAAGCGCTAGGCCTCGATAAACTATTCTCGCGTGCGGCGATCGCGGCGTCATGCATTATTCCAAAACAAAGTGGATAGAAGAGAGGAGAGATTCCTCACGGAGCTGAAGGATCTTTTGCGCTGTTCCGCGGGAGACGCGCGCGAGCGCCGATTTATGCGGGGAAAAAGTATGGATTTCTGCATGGTGCGCCTGAAGAAACTCCCCCTTCGGTTACCTCGGGGGGCTCCCGCGATCCTTTGTTTCTGCGGATTTTCGCCGAATCATGAATAGAATGACGGTTTGTTGCTGGAACGCTACCGTTCTCGACAAAGTATTTCTATTACAATACAATACATTTTCTTTCGCTGCCTTTTATTCGGATCGATTTATAATTGTAATTCGTCGCCGGGGCTTTCCGTGAAATCGTAGTGCGATGCGTTATTTAAGTCGATGCCTTTTTTACGGCCAGCCTTCTTTGAACTGGCCCCAAACTGTTGAATAAGGCATCGGAAAAGTAAATTTTTCACTCACGGGTAAAATCGTTCATATTGGTTTGATTTGTTTTTGAAGCTGAAGGTGAATAAACATTTATCGACGGACCGTGAAAAAATCGATCGAGTGAAAAAAGATCCTTTTGGACTGTTAAAATTGAAATGAGGGTATTAAAAAGAGGGGTAAATTTGTAAAATTAGCAAAAATAGATTGGAGGCGCCGGGTATCGATCCCGGTACCTCTCGCATGCTAAGCGAGCGCTCTACCATCTGAGCTACGCCCCCCGTTAAATGCATTATGAGTGCGCTTATTTTTCCTTTCAACGATTGTTAGGAGCCGCTATTACGACGAAAGTGAAAGGTGGCTTAAGTGACCGGGTCCCGAAGTATTCATGGCCAAGGCGCGCGCTTAATGTCATGTATTAAGTGCAGCGTCGTAACAATCAGCTGTTGCGCTCTCTAGTGGCTTCTTAACGTTTTAAAGAAAGTATATGCTCCCATAAGGTAAAGAAAATGCGAGTACACATTGCAAAAACGATAAACATCACTTAACTATTGGAGTTTTACACAATGTTCAAACTGCTTTTATTTTTACACAATTTAACTTTATTCATTTTTAGCTATATAGATTTTACGTAAATTTTTAACAATTTGAACTCATTTCATATTCCAACAATGTTATTCTTGAATGATCTCGTAAGCAAAGTAGTCTTAAAATAACATTTCACACATATGTGTTACTACTGTACCGATTACGGATACTTTGACTACGCCATTAGCTTCGGCTAAAGCGATTTGAATATTTCTGTATCTCTTTCACCGATCTTGACCATTCATATTTGACGAAGCAAGATTAAATGTCAACTGGGGGCGTAGCTCAGATGGTAGAGCGCTCGCTTAGCATGCGAGAGGTACCGGGATCGATACCCGGCGCCTCCAATTCTTCTTTTGCAAGATTGAAAATTAATGGCAAAAATTGCAAAATTATTTTTTCCTCCACCCGTGAAAAATTCATTCAGCCAAAGTGACGGGGTAGACCATGACAGTATATCATGGTTAATAGGAAAGACTAAAACTCTTAGAAAAAAATTGCTGGGATACGCAGTAAATATTAATCTAGCTTTTTAGATCAATTTGCATTAAATTCATTTGCAATGAAGGCATTTTTCTTGTAGTTCAAAATCGGGTCCTATCCGTAGTTGCAACTACCAAAAAACGCAAAAGTTTTAGTTTAATTTTCTTTTTATCATGTCGGTATTCCTCTACAAATTTGAGGTACAAAACCTATAGTAATTAAACAGCAGCGACTGCATCAACCTCCCCGCTGACTGATTTTTGTACGAACCCGCAGAAGTCAGCAGCTGTGAATGGAAGCAAAAACGATGCACAATTCCAGGACTTGCATTGAGGCGAGTGTAACGCACCGAAGCGAAACGAGTGGTTCAAAAGGAAAATAAAAACAATCTGAAAATTTCAGCGCGGGAAAAGTGTCGAGCACATCCGTAAACAATTCCCCGGTCGGACGTCTGTCGGGCAGCCTTCCTTGGGCGCCGCTGCTGCTGCTCGAGCATCCGCCCCGTAGTCGTAAGTTGTACAACTTAAATGACCGGAGCAGCGCGTCTTGATTTCCCGGCAATTTCGCCGAACGACGCACCGGGCGAGATTGAGCGTCTCTCGCTCTTTCGCCGGGTTAAAACGCCGTGAAGATGAACGCCCATCTATCGCGCTCCTCGCCTCGGCCTCGGACGATAGCTACTATCCGCAACGAGTTGCGCCCCTCGTAATACAATAATAGCCGCGCCTTGCAATTTTCTCGAATCTTTCTACTTTTAGTTCGCAACGTTTGTTCCTGTTTTCAGAATCTTTCTTACGCTCGTGTTTTCAAGAGTTATGCAAAAAGTCGTTTATACTTAGAAATATGCAGTGATGTTTTAAGAAATCTTTACGAATATCTAATATAGTTTGTTTAGCAAGCTTTGAAAAATAACCATTCCCAAACGTATCTCATTTTTGTATTCTATAAATAAAAATATTGATTTTTCTACCTAGATTAAAACGCTTTTCGAAGGATTCCTCGAAGGATTCACTATCAATAATGGAAAGCCTGGAATCAATCGTTTATAGAGCCAAAAAGGATTGGAGGCGCCGGGTATCGATCCCGGTACCTCTCGCATGCTAAGCGAGCGCTCTACCATCTGAGCTACGCCCCCT
>UXGC01002305.1:0-12482 GCA_900480045.1 Eurytoma adleriae
TTTAGATATACGTCATTTTAACATTTATTGACCAGAAATTCTGCCCAGAATATGGTCAATTTTCTACCAGGGATGAAGTATGCATGATGCATGTATGCATATATAAAGTATGTAGTGTGTATTCATGTATGCTGCTTGTTTGAATGTACGTGTTATGTATGTGTGTATGAACGCTGAATGTATATGTATAGTAAACATGTTGCAACATGTTGTTTCTATCATGTTTTACTTTCTTTGAATTAATTCGAATTTTTGAACTTCTTTAAGAAAGTATTCTGCAAATTCAGTTAACAGCGGTTTTCGTAATTAAGATCCTGGATTAAAGCGTCAAATTCTGCTGCTCGTATTTCTCCGAGGTGATTATAGATAGAGGCTTTTCTTATAGCTAGCAAAAAGCGCTTGAATGACACGCACACATCCTCGGTGAGTCAACAGCTTATAAACAATACTCGGGCGCGAAGACAAGGGCGATAATGGGGTCGATCCATCAATTACGCGACGATCACGCGGAACATCCGTTACCGTCCTACCGACAGGAGCGCTTGCAAAAAAAGGAGCCTTGCAAGCGCACGGTCAATCGAGCCTTTCGGACTGCAAAGCGGGCCCTGAAATCTAGGGGGCGCGCAGCCCGCGGAGGATAAAAAGGTTACGGCGGAGAGGAATCGGTAGACGTGCGAGAAGACGGTTCTACGGGCGATCCATCAAAATCAGCGAGGGCGAGAGGAGCATGTACACGGGCTTATTTTTCTTCGTGAACTCATTTTTTTCAGCGGGACGTTAAGAGTCGCGGAAAAAAATCACGACGCAGGAGGCGCCGTTTCTCTTCTCTACTTTTCTCGCTCTCGCGGCTCTTCCTTTTTCTCCTCCGCGCTGTCGGCTAAGCGCCGGAAAAACGAACGGCCCCGGTACACGGAGAGGGAATTCGTTATGATTGTTATTACGCGAGTTGGTCGAGCAATCGAGCAAGCGGGAGTTTTGCCGGCGAGAGAAACGAGAAATGTTCGTCGTGCTTTTTCCGTTAATTATTTCGGCACGAATTTAAACTTTCAGGCTGTTCGGTGTGATTTAATTTTAAGCAGATCGTGCTACGCTTTTCGCTCACCGATATTTTTTTAATCGATGCAGCTTTGTACGTTACCCATAATTTATACGGGTGGATGATGAAAATTTCTTACATTTTTATTGAATCTGTCGATCCGCTTTTCTTCCCCAATTTTTTATATTTTTTAATAGAATTACGTTAGTAAAAAATTTATTTCGGTTCTTTAAAAATAAGCTGGCCAACCCCCTATATTTTATAATTTCTTGTGATGGAATATCTAAAATAATTTTGAACGAATTTCACTTTCAGATAAATTCGTTCGATCAATCAATTAGTGTTAATTGCAGTATATGCAAAGAGTTATGCGAACATTTTATAAGTAAAGAAATTGAATTATAAAGCGAAATTGTCGTGAATAACATTTTATATAAATAAAATTTATGCAAAACGTTTCATATAATAAAATTTAATTCAATTTTATTCTTACTTCATTTTATAACGCTTTTCGCGAGAAAATATTCTTTATAATAAATTTGAAATATTCACTAATTACTTTTGAGACATTAATTAAAACAGCTTAGAATATTTGATTTAAACAAACACAATTTTAAGTCTGTATGACTGTATAAATCACCTCTTTTCTCGGTAACGAGTCTTTGAAACTTGCGATGCAACTTAAGCTAAGGTATTTAATTGAAGCAGGGTCAGGGAGATTGGATTTAATATTTTTGTAAGAAGCTTATAATTGGAAAGATAAAAAATTGATCCGATTAACTTTGCACATCATAAAATCTACTCGTGAGTTTTGACGTATCCGAGTAAAATACCAAATTTAGATTATCGGAAATTTATGCAACTAAAAATCATTTCCTGAATTGCTCGCAGTCCTTCAATTTTACTAATGGTTTTGATAAATAAGTCTGGCTGAGTTGTCAAAGAACCAAGTATTGAAGAGATTCATTGGCAAAAATTGTCGTTAAAATTTATTTATCGAAATTAAATAGTATAATCGAAATTAAACGGCACATTCAATATTTCAATTTACTTTGATGTAGGTAGAACATGGGAAATTAAAATAATTTTTTTAAATTGGTTTAAATTCTGTTTGATATTTTACATTCCTGATAAAAAAATATATCGTACTATAATATTGTACAAGATGAAAAGTAAAAATTAAATTTAAACGAATTGTCAGATTTTTGGAGCTCCACGAATTTAAATATCGTTCGCGAAAAGAATGGTTAAATATCTTTAATTTTATAGATCAAGACATGTCAAATAAAATATTCCAGCGAAGCTGGCAGTTTTCACAGTAACTTTAACAAGTGAGTTGAAAATGTTGAAAACAGCATCTACAGGACTTATCATAAGCATACTTAATCTCAGAATTGCACACTACACAAGCATGTATGATCTATTATGAACTATACAGGTTGATCGATGATCAAATATTGCGATCTTTTCTTCGACAAAATTGTGGAGACCTCGAGAGGGCTGAGCTTGCAACGATACTTTTTTCTCCTCGTGCTCTCTCTCTCTCTCTCTCTCTCTCTCTCTTTCTCTCTCTTTCTCTCTAGCTCCCACTCCCCCTCTTGTTCAAAATCGCTTGGATTCGCCCGCTGCCAATTTGTTTTTTATGGAGGACAATTTCCGCGGACTGCAGGGCATTATATGGATGTTCGGTTTTAAGCTGCTTCCGTCCCACGGTAAAGCAGAATAAAGTTTAAAATGTACGCTCGTCAATTTAATTTGTTTGTTTGAATTTCCAGATTAGCCAAACTGATGCGAGAGGAAATTTTTCATAGCAATACGTAGCGCTGTAATAGGCAATAACTTTCAATAACGAACTTTTTTGTTTAACGACGTAATTAAAAAGGCAGTTCGATACAATATCGAATTTTTTCGACTTTTTTTCTTTTTATTTATAGTAGGTAAATATTTATTAAACTAAAACATCAGAATTAAAATATTTAATTAAAAAAAGTTGGGTAAATCGTGTGTTTGCATATAACAGTAGTTATAAAGCTCTCGAAAGGGTCATTTTTTTTTAAACAGTTTTCAACAAAAAAGAGATAAGCTTCGAAAGTACATTAGAAGCGAGGTGAAAATCCGATTTATATCTACCTCTGTAGAGAATGAATTTTTGGTGTTTGTAAATTTTAAGTGATAAGCTAAATTTTGCAACCGAAAGCTGCTAGGTGCGCTGTGATAAACACGCAAGCCACGAATAGGACGGTGTATGAATTTTCACGGTTTTTTTCGTCAGCACCAGGCACGTTATAGTTGTATAACGAAGAGATAAGAGCCTTAATAGCTTTGGCTGCGACGACACGAGGAAGGCTGGGGGTGGCGGGGTGGGAGGGGCATTAACGAGCTTTTTACGTTGCAAGCGTGCCATTTGGGCCGTGTAAACGATGTAGAAGGATCGGCAAAGGCGACGTGTAGTTAACGGCTAGCTTTTCACACTTCCCCTGACCTTTGCGGCAAACTGCGGAGATGCTTTTAGACCCTTCGCAAGTCACGCCCTCGAACATGCGAGCCGCCGTGTCGTGCGTCTTCGGGCTAATGCTCTTATGTCATTATATTGTATTAAAAGCTCGTTATTAGCATCGTGTGTGTCGTACCCTCTTTTTTCTCCGTTATACCGGTTATTAATATCACCAAATGTTTATTAGCTGATGAAACTTCAGAAAATCACCTCCTTCCACTAAGAAGTAATAAAGTAGTAGATATCTATTCCTCGCCCTAAAAATACAGTATGCCCATCTAATTATTTCTGTAAATAAAACATCTCACTGGGGTTGAGTACTAATTGTTTCGAGGTGAATCAATATTTTGTTTCTTTTATCTTAATAAAGTTCAATAAAACAGATGTAGACACTTTTATTTACCAACTAAGCTAAATAAAATATTAACTGTTTGATTCGATAGTAGCCGATTCAAAAAAAACCCAAGGAAGTTTCCTAGAGCTTTATAATTTTCAGGGCTCCTTTATATAGCGAGAAGGTATCTGCAAACAAATTTTCGGGACGGAACACGTTATTTTCATCGCAAAAACCACTGCATTTTCGAATCGGTTGCTAATTTCCATGTCTTATTGCTGTTAAGTTCGAAAACTTCTAGATAACTAAAAGAACCTTATGATTGAAAACTGGTAATCACGTTCAAAGTATAGTGCCCATAATGTTAAGATTTTGAACAGATTTTTTAAAACTCATCAGATGGCAAATCAGCTTTGTAAAATACTATCTTCCGTTGTCTTTTTATTGTTCTAATTTTTTTTTTAATTTTCATAGGTGTAGTAAACAATACAAACAGTCTGCAATGTGAAAGTAAACACATCGGTCATCGCAAAGTCATCTAATACTTATCAGTCTCTTTCTTGTCATCTTTAAATACTCCCCAAAATTAAATACATCTTATCCATAATAGGTTACGTCAAGCCGATTAAATCGTTTAGTACGATTAAGTCAATAAGATCGATGTGCTTGTATTTTTATAATTTTGTATGATAGAAAGTGTAGGTGCTACCTTATGAATGTAGTATTAGTTTAGTATTGTTCAAATATAAATATCGAAAACGAATGCTAAATATATTCGTTACAACTTAAAAATTGAAGAAAAAAGTAGCGAAGGAAGGTTGGCCTCTGAACATTCGTCTTTAAAACCGGTGGGTAAACAGCTGGAAATTCCAGGATTACTTCTGTGGGACTTGCGCCGAGCGGCGGCTCAATTTACGAGATGCACCTCCTCCCCCTGCAAATCGAAATCTAATTTCTAATTTAGGGGTGTCGTCCCTTCTTTCCTGTACGCGGCGCCGTTTGACACGAATACTTGCGAGCGACGGCATTCGAGTGCGCGACCACCGCGAACTAATTTGCCCGCGCTGTCAGAGCCGGCGGAAACATCTGTGCTCCCGCGGGGGCCGACGGTTTCTCGGAAAAAAAGGGAAGGAAATGCTGCACGGCGGCCAGCCCCCACTTCGACGTAGCCCGCTCTAAAGGCATCGTCGAGAGTGGAGAGCCGAAATTGGCTCGAAACGTGAAAAGAATATCGTCTGGGCTGCCGGTAATCGAGCCCTGATATCCGCGTCCGAGCCGTAATTCGAGCAATGCGATCGTTCGGGCGCGGCGCCGCTCGCTTGAGCGACCATTTGTAAAATCCTGTTAAATAATAACCTTTTATCGCTCGAGAGCCCGTGCCAGATCACTCGCTCCCTTTTACATTTATATATACGAGTGTACGTATCGATTTGAGAGCGTCGCTGTTGGCTTGCAGCTTCCGGGGCTTTTGCGTCAGCCGATAAACTGTATATGTTCAGATCGACGTAACGCGTAAATACATACTGCAGGAGTGTAAAGGAGCAGGGACCGGAAGCTCCGAAGGAATAAAATAAAGTGGGTGCTCAAACCTCGTCAGTGTAGCTCGATATTTTATTGCCAGTGGCTCCGATTGTTCGCTGGTCTAACTTAAATATATATAGGCCAACACGTGCTACATTCGTGAAACTTTTATAAATCACTATGTTGGGAAGTGGAAGGACCTCTAAAATATGCAGTATACAAGAACGCCTCTTTTCAAATAAAGACTATTGACATTGAATCCTCCAAAATTACGTTACATTGATAGAAGTTTCCTTATTCTCTCAAATTGCATTTATTTACATCTATGATCTCAGGAATGTTTGCTTTTATCAGTGTAAAGCTTTATCGCAAATTTTTAGATTTACATTTTCAACATTTATTAGTATAGGTCCTTTCAACCAGGAGAAGAGCACTCACGAAAATTTTACCAGATTTTAATTCTGATTCATTTAACGTGAGTGTTCTTTTTGCGCTGTTATGCAGCTATCGGAACGCATTAAGTTACTTAAATTACCCTTTTTTAAATTTACTTCATAAAGAATTTCTTTGACAGAGATCCAAATATAGTTAGTAAAGATGCAAATTGCAAAAATATGTTAAAAATTTGTATTCATTTCAATTTGAATTATTAAATAATAAAAATTAAATTGTTCAAAAAATTTCAAGAATTCACAACAGCATAGAACTTCTATCGAAATTTATTTTTATTTACTTTTTTTTACTATTGTACATCCCAGCTCGACGGTTATCGAATTTCCAATATTTTTTAAACTTTACAAAAGATATTATTTAATTCGTATTAAATGAGAAATCGTTTGTTATGATGCAATTATGCACATTGAATTGTCACACCTGAAGTTAGTTAAGTTTAAGGTTTTATAGAACTAATTACGAAGTTACATTGAGCTGAAATTAGTGTATCGTTCGATGTCAATCAGCAAGTGCTTACGTTTATAAAACGATCACAGCCTATTGAGCTTGCGCCATTTATAAGCGAAGTGCAGGCGATAAAGTGCACTTACGAGGCTTTCTTTCAATAAAACTTCTTTGAGTCTAAGAATCATAAAAGTACCACTTTTCAAAATAGGATCGATTAAAGCTTTATCCTACTGTCATAAATGCAATTTCAGACTTTTTTTATTTTAAAATTATAATTATTTTTTCGAACATAAACAAATAAATTCATGGACAAGGCTGAATGTTTTAAAAATATATTTATTTATTTAATCTGTCTTTGATACCTTAAAAAATTCATAAGTTTTCCTTTCTTGCAAAAAAGATATCAAACGTGAAAGTTGATCTATTGGTGGTTACCATTTACTATCTTTGCAAAGGGTTATTAAATCAGTATTAATATAGGGATATTAAAATAATACTTAGTTTATTAAAATATTCTCTATCAGTTTTCGGTATAACAATATATTAAATTTTTGAACGTAGAATTTAAAAAATAATGCATGCGTTGCTCGTTGAACTGACATTTTTATCAAATTTTTAACACAAGCTAGAATACATATTATTTTTAAAATATATTGTACGCAAGTACATGTATCTACGCATCCTTTAGTTTGACGGTTATCGATAGAATACGCAATCATCTTTTTTGAATGGAACTCTTATCGTACTGAAAAAGCAATAATAAAACGTTTGAAATTGTTTCAAGATGTAATAACCATGAAAATCGATAGATTTTATACTTTAAAATTGAACGCTTCAGGGGTTCTAATCTCCTACGATTTATATTTCTACGTAAAGTAAAACAATAATTGACATCCTCTTGAGATGGAAATCAAGTTTGAAAGTGCAGTGACAAAAATATTCGAAATTAAAATAAGAATTACGTATTATTGATATTTTAATCCCAGGCGACCATCATGATAGTACCATATTTGAAAGATGCAAGGGACACTACGAACTTCTTCAAGGAGTATGCGGCAAGTAAGTCGTCAAAGAGCGTCGAAACACTTACCTATTTGTGGCGAGACAGAGCCAAGGGAGCAGAGCCAGGGGGCCGTTGGCCCTTGAGAGCCCGACCTTAATCTTCGGTAGCACTTTGGCGTCGTTCCGACTCGCAGTCGCGTACCGTGCGAGCCTCTTAATTTGCTCAGGCGCACCTCCGAGCCGCTGCGAAAATCTCGCCGGCACGTTCTCACTCCCTCACAACACACGAGCGTCACACGCGAAAAAAACGAACGATTCCGCGAAAACCAGGTTCCAATTATCGTGCCGTCACTCACAGACTTTCGTCACTGACGCGTATAGTCTCCCTCTGTCCTTCTCCCCGGCGCTTCTTCCGGCCGGCGTGTGGAAGGGAGCCAAAAGAAAGCTTAGTTAAAGCGCGTGCTCGCCTCGAGTGGTCCGCAAGCCGCGACTAGCACACACGATGCTGGAAGAGGCGATGCGCGGGGGGTTCAAGGTCCTCTTCGCTCGGCTTCCGTTTCTCCTGCTAATCCCGCACTCGGCGCCTAACGAGCGATCAGCCGGCTTCGTCGGCGCGGCGTTCGCTTCCGGCTGAAGTGTCGAGTCGCGAAAACGCCGGCCGGAAGCTCGTTATTGCCGATTGACAATCGGCGCGTCAGGGCCTGAGCGCACTTTTCGCGCCATCCGCAAGGTCGCTTGTAACGGTCAATCTGATTTGCGAGCCGTAGGCGCGGATAAGCTCTTTACGAGGTCGGGATCCGATCGACACCGGCGGCGCGCGAGGCCGGGGGCGGCATCCCCCTCGCTCCCTTATCTCGGCCAACGTTTATCTTTAATTGTTCTCTGGATCGGCGACGGCGCTCACAGCATCGCTGGGTCGCGAGCGACTTCTTTCTGTGGCAGTTTGCGCGCAGAGAGGGGGTGACCGCTCTATTTGCGTCCCGCTCGCGCACAAAGAGTCGCGTGCTGCTGGAGAGACGACGGATGCGCGGCAACGCGCGTGGGCGGGTGGGGGACTTGGCGGCACGTGCGTGCTCCTCGCTCGATGCTCGCCGGCGGGCTACTGAGCGCGCCGACGGTCTTTGGCCCGGCAGTGCAGAGCGCCGCGAGCCAGGCGGCGCCAGCCGAGCCGGGGGTGGGACGGACGGGAGGGAGGCCGCCGCGGCGACGCAGTCGCCGGGATGCTGCACGCGCGCGATCCGTCGTCGACGCGGCTCTGCTCTCCTGCTCTCCGCACTCGGCTGCCCTCCTCACCTCCCTTGTTTACTCCTGCTATCCGACGACTTGATGCATGACTCCGATGACGACTTCCCTCCGGAGTTTCCCCGTACACGCTTCAAAATGGGCCTTTGTTCCGCCTTCGAGCTTTCTCACTCTGAACTTTCAGTTTTGCACCTCTCGTTCTAGTCGGACGTTATCTAATGATAGAACTTCGATAATATAGGAGAACACTAATAATTTCTAGAAAACAATATAAATATCGTCGGTTCCTTTGAAGACTAGCAGATTAGGATTTTGAGGGAAAAATCAGCATGTTTCTATTTTCACACTAACCCATCTGGCTTCCCGCTGTGAAGATTAGCAGAGATTATTGCTTTCTCGCGAAGGCACAGGTTTAAGATTTGCTAGTCTTCGCAGAAAGGGTGTGAGATGTGCTAATCTTCAATTCGAAAAAGGTACTATATGAGCCAGTTTTCGCGTCAAAAGTGTGCGATGTACTAGTCTTTACTACAAAGACGCGAAATTAGTTAGTTTTGACGGAAAATATGCAATGTGTGCTTCTATTCGTAGAAAAGGTGCGAGATATGCTAGTATTCCCGGAAAAGATGCGAGATGTGTTAGTCGTCATGGAAAAGATGCAGTATGTGCTTGTCTTTGCAGCACGATATGCTACTCTTCGCGAAAAAGATGTAGGATGTGCTTAACTTCAGGGAAAAGGTGGAAGGTGTTCTCGACTTTGTCGAAAAGGTGCAGTATATGCTCGTAGGGCAATATACTAGTCTTCATAACAAATATGCTTGATGTGATAATCTTTGCGGCTTAAAATTAAATTTGCTAAAGTGACGTATAAAAATAAAGTAAAATAACTGTAGCAAAAACATCTTTCTCAGGCAATTATATACGTGCTTTTAAATACATATGTTCTAAGTGAATTTCGTACATTGAGTATGAAATAATAAAAAACAATATGTATTACTTTAGGGTTCATTTCGCGAGTGGAATGAAGCGGATCAGTTGAGATCAAGGAGATACCCTTCTCAAAGCTTTTTTAAATCCACTCAGTGGAGAGAGATTTCTTATCTCTAAAGGAAAAGAGTTTCATACTACTTGCTCCCTGTACCTTCAAAGATTTTCCATTTTTCAGTACGCATCAGTGGTACAGTTAAATTCTTCAAATCTCTAATTCTTCTATTCACCTCTATATAAAAAATAAATGAATAATTCATGAAAATTGAAAGTACTGAGTAATTGGTGCGAAAAAAAGGTTTAAGTCAAGAATGGAAGTCTGGAAAAATTTGGGAGATTAGTTATTTTCCTTTTATATTTTTCGGAATGAAAGCGCGACGACTTATAAGACGCCTCACTACGACAGCGCGCGCTTGCCTCTCGCTTCCGCTCACGTCTGTCGTCGGTTGGCCGGTGCTGTTTTGTCTTTCGGCGCATCTCCCTCCTGTTTTCCGCCTGCGCCAGGCGACGTCCGCTCGCACTTGGTTTATCTTTCCTTTTTCCGCGCGCTGTCGTCTAGCCATTTATACACGCGGTAGAGTAAACGCGGCAATCCCGTGTTCACGTATATACCGTACGAACGCAAAGTAGCAGTTGAAAAAGTCTTTCTTATACACAAACAAACATAAAAACGAGATATCGAGGATAATCTGTCGAGGATATTATCCTTGCCAAGGGGACTTTTCTCGGTTCTATATGCATGTTTCAGCTGCATTGTGGTCTCTGGAGAGCCTCGTCCGGCGGAGTCGAGAGTTCGGTTTCCCATGTGCGCGCGGATATTTATGGAATTGGTTTAGTTAAAGGGGTCGAGCGACAGTGAATGAAGACGCGGCCAAGGGGGTTAAGGATCTCGGGCTCAGCGCGAGCCGACGAAGGAGCTGGCGAAGTTTCTTCATGCATATTCTCGCCGGGGCTCTTAGTATGAAGAGGTGCCCGAGCTCTCCCCAGCTCTTCGACGAGGCATTTTCCTCAGAAAGCTCGAGTGAGCGAAGGCCATTGAGAAAGAGCGCCAAACCACCTGAAATTTCATGCACTTTTTAACGCGGAGCACATGTATAGATGAAAATCTGTTCACCACCGATAGCATGTCATTAAACGTCAGTATATTGAGCAAGGATCATTAAGCAAAAGCTTTTTTTTTTGTTTATGTACGCTATGCAAGCCTTATTAACCCGTTAGTTTTCGAGGCGTATTTGCTTTGAAATTTTAAATTACAACTGCTTTTTGTTAATGAAAGCAAGTTTGTTTTTTACCAAATTGCTTTGTACAATAAACCTAGGTTGTGTTTCAAGCTGCTGTAGTAATTTTCGTTGGATATTGTTACGAAAAAAATATATTTTTTAAATCCAATAATGTAATTTGTTCCTTTCTGCCAATTCATCGTAAACAGAAAAAATTATACCGAAATTTAATAAAATTTTGGGATTGTAAATTTGACCCGTTACAAAGCTTTCTCTTTAAGAACGCAATAAACAATAGGGAACTTGCATGGATTCCAATTTCAATTTTATTCAAAATTATGAATCAAAATATGAAAATTGTCAAGATCTTTTTTTTTCTTGAAACAATACTTTATTTATTATAAATTACAAAAGTTGCATGTCATGTGAGTTGTCGTCATTCCCTGCCTTTAGCGCCCCTATCGGTGACTTCTGAACTATTTTGGTAGTATATGTTTTCAAATAATTGCAACGTTGCTTAAAAATTTGTAGATGTTAGGCAAGGATTCAAAACTGTGCATCCTTGTCTAGCACCTACAAATTTTCGATTTGTAGGTGCTAAGATTGCTTCCTTGATTTCAAAGAAGGTTGAATAGACTCAACCTTCTTCCACATGATTAAGGAGAACACATTAAACGGAGACCAGATTGGCGATCAATAAGTTAAGATAGAGATTTAAAATATTATTTATCTCCTGCACAAACTTTGTCGTAGTACAACTAATTAAACATTTGTAACAAAAAATAATCTGTCTTGTATCATTGTTTTTTCGCATACTTAGTATTAAAATTAAAATTATCGAAATTGATACATGCAAATTCCCTGTTTATGTGATTGAAACCTCAATAATTGAATTCATAAAGCTACATTTATTTATACATATTTGAGTCTATTATCAAAAAAAGGAAGAATTGCAGGGATAAATAATAACTTCATTTTGACGTATAAATAAGGTATGGAGCGGTTTCTGGAACGATCTTACAATCGCATTCGTGGACGACGTCCTCGATATCCGTCGTGGCTTAGCGGTGTCCCAGGGAGACGGTTGAGAAGAAATGAGGCGGGATCAGACGCAGCGCGGGCTTATGTAGTCATTGTGCGCTCTCGGGACTCCCACCGCCGATCAATAATCAATCGACGTGCGCTCGGCTGTACCTGTAGTTTTTGTCCGATCATCGAAGGGGAAACCGCAAATGAATTTAGTACGCTTCGCGGAGTTTCGCCGCTGAACCGATTAAAATGTACCTCAATTATTCCGAAAGCTTGGGATTCCACCTTCTACACTGATGCACGTAAAAAGTCCGGTAAACGTTATGTACACACTCACTAATGTACTTTGTTCAATTTACAAATTTCACTGAAAGTGAGTATTTGCTGCGATAAATATTGTTGAAGGATGTAACATTGACTAAACTTGTAAACGATATTCCGAGCGATATTCCCACCATCCAGAATAACCCGTTTGTTTGTTATTGTTTTCAAAGTTTCAAATTTGCCTTATTTAAACTGCAAACAAAAGTTTGATGCAATATTGTACGTTTATTAAACACGAAGGCTACCCGGAAGTGCCTTGCATTTTCACTAGAGCTTAAAAATAGTATATTACACAACTAGAGAGGAAAAGTAAAGAATGTCGGCTTCGCCTCGGGTGACAATTTACATGCGATTTGAGGCTTTCTTTATTTACTCCCGTGTTGTGTATACTATTTT
>UXGC01002306.1:0-11335 GCA_900480045.1 Eurytoma adleriae
TCACAGTGACGCAAATACCGTGACTGCTGGTACGTTGTTAAAAAAAATGTGCTTTTCTAAAAAATTCACCCAGAGGCGAGCCTGGATAATATTTCTGAAATGCTAAAATTAGGAAAGCATATTATCTGAAATGTTAATTTTCTGAAATCTAAAATCCGGAAAATGTATAATTTGAAAGGGCAATTATCGGAAATCTATGTTTTGGAAAGTGTAAAATTCGGAAATCCATAATTTGGAATGATAAAAATTAGGAAATCCATCATTTGGAAAGGAAAAAATTAGGAAATCCGTTTTTAGGAAATCCATAATCCGGATGAATAAAAATTACGTAATCCATAATTAGGAAGAGTAAAAATTAGGAAAATCCCTAGTTATTATATATCCCTATTTATTATATACAATATTAATAATTTTAATATTTTAGTAATGATTAATACTAAATAGTTTAATAATTACTAGCTTTTAATTTAATTTATTAATTAAATAAGTATTCGAATATGAATTACGTTATATTCAAACGGCGTTGGAATTAAGATGTGTGAATGTGTCTGCGCATCTATTGCATACATGCATGTGCTGATAAATAAACAAACAACAGCTGTTAACGTCTCGAGGTTAAAGCTGTAAGTCGGCTGAGGGTTGAGGCTGTAAGTCACTTCTTCGGCTGGGCTTCTTTCTCTACACTGACGCTATGGAACCTGCGGAGGCTACCGACGACGGTATGGAGCCTTCGGAGGATACCGAAAATATGGATCCTGCGGAGGCTGGACACAAGAAGGCGAGGAATTTTTTACAGAAAAGTGTGAGGCGGTTGGACGGGAGAACCTTTCAAAAAAACGGAAAGCACGGAGTGGTAACGTAAGTGCAAATACATTTTTTACAGAAAACTTTTTCATAAAAATTACGCTGAAGCTAACCATAAAAACTACATGAAAAAGTTTAATCGTGGGATTAAAATTAATACTTTAAATTGAGGTTTTATAACCTCGGCAAATCTGTTTTTCTCTTATTTTTTTTTAAAGGCTAAAATGATCAAAAATTGATATACCTTATTTAGGTACATTTCCTAACATTGAAAATAAACAATGGATCCTTATCGAATTTTGCATAGATACCGAAATTAATTATTTAACGCGATTTAAAGATTGAAAATTAATGTACCTTATTTAGGTACTTTTATTAACTTTAAAACTAAACGATGGATTCTTTCCAAATTTTGCATACAAGCCGAATTGAATTATTTAACACAATTCAACGACTGAAAATTAATGTATCTTATTTAGGTACATTTTTTAACTTTGAAACTAGACGATGGATTCTTTTCAGATTTTGTATAAATACCGAAATTATTTAACGCGGTTATAGGCTGAAAATTGATGTACCTTATTTAGGTACATATCCTAACAGCAAAAATGAACAGTGGATTCTTTTCAAATTTTGCATAGATACTGAAACTAATTATTTAACTTGATTTAAATGCTGAAAATGGATTTTCCTTATTTAGGTCCTCTCCCAACTTTGAACCTAAACGATTGATTCTTTTCAAATTTAGCACAGATACCGAAATTGATTATTTAACGCGATTTAAAGGCTTAAAATTGATGTAGCTAATTTAGGTAAATTTCCTAACATTGAAAATAAACGATGGATCCTTTTCGAATTTTGCATAGATACCGAAATTAATTATTTACCGCGATTTAAAGGTTGAAAGTTTATGTACCTTATTTAGGTACATTTATTAACTTTAAAAGTAAACGATGGTTTCTTTTCAAAATTTGCATAGACACCAAAATTATTTAACGCGATTAAAGGCTGAAAATTGTTGTACCTTATTTAGGTACATTTCCTAACTTGTATTCTTTTCAAATTTTTCATACAAGCCGAATTGAATTAGTTAACACACTTCAACGACTGAAAATTGATGTACCTTATTTAGGTACATTTATTAACTTTCCCAATTTAGCATAGATACCGAAATTAATTATTTAACGCGATTTATATTGATGTACCTTATTTAGGTACATTTCCTAACTTAGAACCTAAACTAGGGATTCTTTTGCATAGATACCGAAATTAATTATTAAACGCGATTTAAATTATTAAAAATTTTGTTTTCCTTTGTTACATTAATGTAATATGGACCAGAACTGGATTAGAAGTGTTCCAAAAATGGAATGCTCGGGTGGCTACAGAAATGCGCTGTAGGAGCCGAATAAGTTTCTACGTGCGCAGTAGTTGCCACGTGAGTTACCACATGCTTAGTTGCTTAGTAGGTGCACAGTGGATCTCGGTATGCGCAGTAAGTACTGGGTATGTATAGAAATGCGCAGTAGATACTGGGTAGGTTCCGACATGCGCAGTAGTTGCCAAGTCGATTTTGGTACGCGCAGTTGGTATTGGGTGGATATTTATTCTCGCAGTAGGCACTAGGTAGGTTCCGACAGTCGCAGTAGGTGCACAGTGGGTCCACGGTATGCGCATTAGATACTGGGTGGGTATAGATTTGCGCAGTATGTGCGAGTATATTCTGATAAGCGCAGTAGGTTTGGGGGTGGGTGTAGATACGTGCAGTAAATACCGAGTAGGTTCTGACGTGGTTGTAGTACTTGTGGTTTAGGTTTTAGGATTTAAGGGTTCATAATTTTAGATTTATTATTTCAATGTAGGGTATTCTGTGGTTCACGATTTATTATCTAGGTTTTCCAAGATTTTGTATTTCATTTTTTAAGTTTTTCTGGGTTCAAAGTTACAGAGTTTTGGAGATCAAATTTTCTAAGTTACGGCTTTCAAATTTTGGGAAATTAATTGTAAATCAATTTGGTACAATTAATTGTATTAAAATTTTGATTAGATCACGATTATTCACTAGTCCTATTCTGTAGATATTTTCAATGTGCCACCATCAATTGCTTTGCTACCGCAAGTATGTGTGATTCGGATAAGGAGTTATACCCCGGTAGGATAAAACATGCCTCGCATTGTTTGCCCAACACAAATGAGGATGAAGAAATAAAATTGAGGGAGTGGATACAAGAGGAAATGGATAAAAAATGGTGGCCTCTTAGAGAATTGTATGACAAAGGTTGTCAAAAGTAAGGACAGCGATATTGTAAATTACACTGAGAGTAAAAAAAAGTTGAATGCACTGAACTTTTTTAGCCCGTCTTTTTAAGAAAGGTCAATTCTATTATGATTTTAAAGATAATTGTATAGAACCTTACTTCTTTTGCAATTTGATTAAATATCCTTGAATACTTATTCGTGTAAAAAAATTCGATTGACATTACCGGATTGCAACCGGTACGTTATTTCGGAGATTTTATTAAATTTTATCAAAACCATTCTAAAGGTGTGAATCGTTTCGAACATAGCGGGCTTCACTAAAGGTAGCTATCGTCAGAAAAAGAAGGCATCTTATCTTCGACCAGTGGAGTATGTTATTCACCAAGTTCTCTTATTTGCAGCCTTACATTGAAGTCCACTCACTGTTTGAGGATGAAACGCCTTTTTTGATTTTCTGTAAATAGTCGCCTTTCATAAAGCTTACTATCCCGTAGACCAAAAGGACTCACGGCTTATTCGAAACATGTTCATCCGCTACCTATTTAATGTTTCCGATAGGACTGCAAAAATCTTGCTACAAAAGCAAAAACACATAATGGAACGCATCTTTATAACTAACAATAATCTTTTGTTTTCTCTCAGTGTAGAAGCATGATTTACCAACTATTACGTGCCTTGTGTTATTTTATATTTTCATAAAATATACAGATTCGAAATAGCAGCAGGTGTAGTCCCTTTTCATAAAATAAAAGCTGCCATGAAAAATTGGAGATGGAAATGTTTTCCCACCAGTCCTAAAACAGTGACAGAATTTGCTGAGCAAATAATTGCTGGAGATTATGACAGGGTACTTCATTATCAAGAAAATAATAAGATTTCTGCCGCATGCATTAAAGACGGAGAGCGCAATACTCATATAATATTATATGATGAGAGCTTCGTAAAAAAACATTTTCAAAACGTGACGCATTTATTCGTGGATGGTACCTTTCAAGTACGACCGAATATAAATGATTGTGTTCAACTCTTAAATATTTTAGGGATTAAAGCTAATAGAGTAAGTGTAATTTAAGCTATGAATATATCTACACTGCCGGTCAAAAGTTTAAGCTCACTACTTTATAAAAAATTAAATTTAATAAGTTGTGTATCTCAGGATCTACAATTCCTAACAGACTTTAAATTTAGCTCCTTTAAGGTGGCTCCGGCGCCGATAGGAGGTTCTACAATGAATCGTTGCGTAAAAGTGTACTTACAATGAAATTTATAAAAACGCATTTCTAATAAACGTAGAAATTTAAATCAAAATAAAGTCATATTAATTATTTGATCTCTAAAATAGGTATAAACCGTAGAATAAATATAATAATAAAATTTTAAGCCACCTTAAAAGCTTCTGCAGAGCACTAAAAATGTGTCTGTCTGATTTTTTTAT
Source organism: Eurytoma adleriae (assembly GCA_900480045.1). Classification (NCBI taxonomy): domain Eukaryota; kingdom Metazoa; phylum Arthropoda; class Insecta; order Hymenoptera; family Eurytomidae; genus Eurytoma; species Eurytoma adleriae. The sequence goes on from UXGC01002306.1 coordinate 4,499, forward strand.
TTAACGCACCTGTGTAGCCTGTCCATAAGCATGATTTTGTGTTAATTTAGACGATTTTTAAGGGTTGCTTTCACCCCGTTTCCAATCCGTGAATAATTATTTCACCTAAAAAAATTCATGATGATGGCTGCACAGGTGCATTAAATAAAAAAAACAAACACATTTTTAGAACTCCGAAAAAGCTTTAAAAGGAGCGAAATTAAAGCCTGTTAGGATTTGTAGATCCTGAGATACACAACTTATTAAATTTACTTTTTAAATTGGTAAACTTAAACTTTTAACCGGTAGTATATGTTCATACACTTACGTTAGTGTAATAAAATCTATTTTCGCATATTTATATAATATTATTAAAATTATTCAAATTATATATTACACGATTTTTAGGCTGTTAGTTTATTTTATGGAATAATGTCCACAAAAACTACAGCAGCTTATACGTCAATTTTAAGGTATATTTCTGATAAATTTAAATTCAAAGAGTTGAAAGTGGTTATGTCAGACTTCGAATGGGCTCTCCGGAAGTCCGTTGCCCATGTCTTTCCCAACGTTCAAGTTGCAGGCTGTAACTTTCATTTCGACAAGGTAAAATATCTTTATAGCACTCTAATCTCAAAATGGCAACTGCCAATTTTCGGTCCTCGTACTATAAAATATCTTATAGTACTGGTGCGTAAATGATTATTCAGTTCCTGAGACTTTTCATCCTCGCTTCGCTCGGGCGAAAACCGTCGCACCAGTTAAATAATCATCTTCCGCACCCGTGCTATAATATACTATTTTAATAAGGGGATAAGGGGTACGTTCCTGTAATAAAACCTATCCAGTGAATTGTGGTCCCTATGGTCTCTACCAGCAGAGGATGTGTGGTTTTTCTCTCTCGATAGAAATTCTGCTCACTCGTGTCTTTAACTATTTGCCAGAACATCTTGTCAGTAACTTCGTGGAATATCGAGAGAGAGAGAGAGAGAGAGAGAGAGAGAGAGAGAGAGAGAGATAGTCTACTCCCGAAACTGTTGATTTCAATGCCAGAAAATGTTGGCACATGTGTCCAAGGGAGGTTCAATGGAAACCTTACTGAGGAGTCCAACCCATTGAAACGCCTACATATACTCTCCGACTACTCTTAAAACAGGAGTGCATGCTCGACTGAGGTTCCGATAATGGAGCACAATGAGTACGAGAACTTTTTTAAATTTGGTTCCTAAATCGGCCGTAAATCTTATCGTAAAATATATTTTATTTATCGGTTTAGTATATGTAGGTTGGGATTTTTATGACTCTAGTGTTTTAAAGTTACGGATTGCATCGTGTATGTTTCCATCTCTTTTAGGCAATATACGGACGTCTTAAGCCAATTAAAGATGTTATTAAAGATGATGAAGACCTGCAATCTGCCATTAAAAATATTTTAGCACTTGCGTTTTTACCGTACCATATGATTATCCCTGAATATGACAGGCAAAAGTCGGAGTTAAGTGATAGAGTATTTAATATTCTTAAAGACGTTTTAGCCTACTTTGAACGTTTTTGGCTTAACAAAGTAACTCCGGCTGGCTTTAGCGTATTTGGTTTATCCAGAAGAACAAATAATTGCACGGAGTCTTTTAACAGCCAATTAGTGCACTATCTTGGCATTAGGCCATATCCTTGCGATTTCTTGTGTCAGTACCTTCTACTTTTTGACTTGTTTATCTTTTGTATAAAAATCCTAATACAATGATAATTAATTAGATTTAATTATAAATTTTAGTCAAGTTACTAGAAATCACGTATCGTACAAAAAATCAAATTGCACAGGTAGACAATTTGCAGCTGCATAGGGAACTACCACGGTATGAGACTCAATATAAGCAGGCGATGCTTAAACAAGGTATTTATTTTTATCACATGTTATGGCTTAATTCTGCATCAATGTGCAAAATTGAATAGAAATGTTTAATTTCTTTAAAGCATGGATAATGCTTATTGATAACGAGGCAAATTATGAAGTGTCTGATTTCATTAAATCGGTCGCAAGTTTGAAGGGTAATATTACCCCTTTGATTGAACAGCTAAGGGATGAACATTTTCATGATGATTACGAGTTTCAACACACACTTCCACTTACAAATCCAGGTAGTTTCGTAACTTACTTTTCATGATCATGAATTTTGATTAATAATTTCCATAATTTACTGTAATTCCAGTCAATGATGTAGATTTTGAGAAAGAAGTACTTCTTGATGATAAAGAGCGAAGAGAATTAAAGCAACGAGAAGCTTATATCGCAAAGCGCAGGAAACAGGCACAAAATGCAGATCCCAATGTTCCGCCCTTTTATCGTTAGTACAAAAAAATAAACGCTAATAGTATAGTACTAAAATTTAGCTTTTACTATAACATTGTTATGTATTATAATTATTAATTACTTAAACCAGAAAATCATGAGCCAAAACAAAGGAGAAAACGCCGATTTCATGCACCAGGTACATTTATATAATGTGAATTATATTCTTCTTAATTTTTGATAAATATAATGTACTACTATTACTGAAATATTGTAAATAGATCCAAGTAATGAACAACCGCCTTCGCAGCATGAAATCTGTGTCCAGGAACGCAATCAGAACATGAGGTTAAATGCTAATGTTGAAAGTCATGCGGATGTCCGTGGTATGCTATTTACTTTTACAAGATTTTTACAAAATTATAAAACAATAGTACATTTCGATACTGGGCGGAAGAGAAGTATGTCACCCATGAAACGTTTTTCGCTTTGCTCGGGTGTCAAATTGACTCGTCTCGCTCCGCTCGGATGAAAAAATTGGCTTACCATTGATTAGAAAACGGATGTGCTTCGCTCACGGCGTGTTATACAATAGCCTATTAGTATACGCAACACGTGCACAAAACAGCCAACTTACTAATCATTATTATCTGATTCTGAATACCGAATGCATTATTATTAATATTTATTACTATTATTGATGTATTTAGAAAATGAGGCAAGTCAGAATGGAAGCAATTGTTCTGCCAATGTTCCGCGCCCACGAAAAAGAAGGCTGCAAGTAAATAATCGTAAGAACAAAAGATAGCACTTTGCTAGTGAATGTAGAAAAATTATTTATATTAACATTTTTTTATTTAAGAATTAAATGCAGGGGTTAAGACAAGAAACTTAACATTTATAAATGGTAAAATGTTAATAAGTATTATTTTATCTTAAAATAAGACATTCGTCGTTTAATTCAATTAAAATAGAGATAATTATGTATGTCTTATTTTAAACCTAATTTTTAATAACTTTCATGATCATTGAAAGTAATTCTGTATTTTTAGAATTTATAAATATTTTCAACGAGGATAATCGCTATGTTTCTGTTGAAACGCTGCCACAAACAAACCGAAACGCAGAAAATGCATACAACCGCAATGAAGGTTACGTTTCTGTTTTCTACAATATTCTACTAGACTGAAAAAAAATTTTGTAAATCCAACTAAATTCTTACAAAACTATTTGTTTGACTTAACTAATTATTTAGTGGAATTAGCCAAAGTTTTAATTGAATAGACAAAATATTTAATTAGATCGGTTTTCTAACTAAAAATTTCGTTAATTCAACTAAATATTCAGTCAAAATCAACTAAATTAGTTTAGTAAGTTGTTCATTTTGCTTGAGTACTAGGTCGAATTGGTTACTAGTGGCACTGTCGAAGGTCATAACAAGGCGAATAGTTAAATTAAATTAAAATTTAAAAATTTTTTTATCACACGTTCGATATATTACATATATTATATATATATATATATAATATATATTATATATTTTACTTCGGCAGATAATGAAGGAGTAGGGCAATCATGTGCGTTTGACAGGATACCGGACGTAGTTGGTATAGGTATTATTGCATCATTCCTTTGAAATATATCTAACAATTATTCAATTTATTCTTACATCAACTTATAAAGAAAATCAAGAAAGTAACCATGAAATTGTGGATGAGGTGCAAACGTTGCAGCGACAGCAACAGCAACAGACCATACAGTCAGATCAGCAGAATATTCCACAAAATATTCAGTCACGAAGTTTTACCACTGAAGATAATGAAGCTTTCAGACAGTCACTTGCATTCTGTGAAAATTCTATGTCACTTCCACATGGTATAAATATTTGTGCGTCATTCCTTTTAAAATGTATCAACAATGATTTATCTTATATCGCCTTCTAAAGAAAACCAACAAAGTCTTGAGGAGGTACAACCGTTGCAACCACAACAGCATCACATGCGACAGCATGGGCAAATGCGGGATCAAGAAGATATCCCCCAAAACACCTCACAGCAGCAAACTGAGGAATCTTCATTTCGGTTATCTCCGCTTGATCAAAATTTTACATCAGATCTATATGGTATAGATATTCGCTCATCATTTCATTTACAATGTAAATAACAATTACATTAACGATTTATCTTGTATCACCCACGGAAGAAAACCAAGATACTCTGGATGAAGTACAACCGCTGCAGTCGCAACAGTATCATTTGCGACAACCGCAAATACAAGGGGATGAACAAATTATTCCCCAAAATACCTCACAGTATCAACTGCAGCAAACTTTCACTCAGTTACCTCCATCACATCAAGATTTTACATCAGATCTACATGGTATAGATATTCGCTCATAATTCCATATAAAATATATCTACAATTACATTAATGTTTTATCTTATATCACCATCTAAAGAAAACCATGAAAATATAGATAGGGTACAACCGCTGCAGTCGCAACAATTGCTTTATCAAGAATCTGGATCATGCCTATACGGTATAGATATTCACGTCTCATTCCGTTTATAATATATCTAACAATCATTTTATTATATCATCTATTAAATAAATAGAAAGCTCCCACAGAAGAATTGTTGAGTACAATCATGTGAGCCTGCGAAATGTTTACGCTGAAGATAATGCAATGTGTGGTCGACTACCTGCTATATTAAGTGAAGCTGGATCACATTTACGTGGTATATATTTGTGTTTTATCTTGTTTAAAGTATGTGTGTAATAATAACTTTATTAATTTAACATTTGTCTTCATTTGAAGAAAACCAAGACCGTATAAATGAGACGCAGATTTATCAACGACGACACCCGAGGAAACAGCAGCAGCAACAATCCATACAACCACAACCATCCATACAACCACAACAAACTATACAATCTCAACGACCTATACAACCCCAACAACCGATACCATCCCAACAACCTATACAACCTATACAACCACAAATTATACGACTACAACAACTAATACAACTACAACAAGTCATACAACAACAGCTTATACAACAACAACAACTTATACAACAACAACTCATACAACAGCATCAACCACAACAGCAACCATCACAACCACAACAGCAACTACCACTTCCACAACAGCAACCATCACAACTACAACAGCAACTACCACTTCCACAACAGCAACCATCACAACCACAAAAGCAACTACCGCTTCCATACCAACAATCACATCAGCAATCATCACAACTACCACTTCCACAACAGCAACCACTACAACCACAACAGCAACCATCACAATCACAACAGCAACCATCACAACCACAACAGCAACCATCACAACCACAACAGCAACCATCGAAATCACTCGCTCAACCAAAACAAAATAGGTTGAACAGCAAAAAACGAAGGAAGGCGTACATGAAGAAGGTAATAACATTATTTATCTACTTAAAATAATATTAATATTTTTAAAGTTATTTATCACAATTAAAAACCTCAAACTAAATTATTCAAAATGTTTTGTGCCTATTTTTTTTGTTTACGCGATAAACCTCAGATACGCACGTATAAGACACGGTCCATGGAAAAATTAAATAAAATTTGAGAAAAAGTACAATACTATTGTAGTGAAAAAGGGCAGACTTAAATTATAGTACAAATTATTAAACCACGAACGCGTATGAAAGTGCGATCACGGGGAATCCGTCCCCCTGGATATCGCTACTATCTCTGGAGGCCTTCTCTTGAGCGATAAACGAGCACGAAAAACAAGAACAAAAGATATCAAATGTATCAGTTAGACAAAGACAAGATGAACTGTTTATCTTGAGAGCTCGATGTGACATCACAGTCGGTTTCTTGCTATTTTTTTTGTCAATAATTACTCTATATTTAGTGTAACATTACAGTTTTTAATTATTGTAATACTTTCAGAATTATCTGATATGACAGTTAAATTATATTAATCAAGTATGCCCTTGATATTGCTACGGAGTATCGTAATTTTTCGTTGAAATTTTGTCTACGTGTAATTTACTTAACGTGCTTTGATTTGACCAATTATTGAAAAGATAAAATAATGCTATTACTAGTATATAACAATCGAATAATCTTGATAACGACATCGTCTTAATATAATTATTTTTACTCAATAATAATTAATAAGATTTGATATTTTGTTTATCTAATATACTTATGATTCTATGTATTGCTATGCATTTTGTGTTACTTTTTGCTGTGCTGCATTTTATTGTTTGACAAGGTTTTACGACATAGTGTACTGTATTGTTGCAAGCAGTGTCTATATGTAAAAAATTTACTTTATATCATTTTTAACATAGTGCATAATCTCTTTCTTAAATTTACTCATTTGCTCATTTTAATGTGACTTACTAACTTGAAACATTTAGTAATCGGTGCCTAGGTTTGTTCTATGAAAAATAATCTCTCTTAAGCTTGACGTTCATTTTCTTTTAAATTCTATCATGATCAGCCAATTTTCTGTCTCGATTTCCTTTTCTAACCAGATATGACTAGTAGTTCAAGCATTG
>UXGC01002307.1:0-12475 GCA_900480045.1 Eurytoma adleriae
CTGTAATCTACGTACACGCTTGCTAGATTTAGACAGCTGAGCCTGCTGAGCCATCGCGCATGCGCAATCAGAAGTTGGTCAGAAAATGCCCGCAGCACGCGAGGTTTCTGGTCAGAATTTTAATCAGAAGCTGATCAATTACCAGAAAATCTAGCATATTCTGATGAGATACTGTTTAATTTTCTACCAGGGTGGGAAAACGCCGATTTATTTCACGCTTGCGTGTGCTAAACAGGCGTTTTTTACATGGTGTGCTATAAAGATACATTTTTAAACTCTTATTGAACATGAATTATTCTGGTTACGTTATTATACTGCTTTCCCGAGTACGATACGAAATCGACGATATCCGGCCTCCGTGACTCGAAATCCTCGCGATTTTCCGCACCCGCGGAGCCGGCGACCGAAGCCACCGCGTCTCGTCCTCGGCCGAGACGATTAAATTCCAGGCGCCGCTCCATTAAACAGCCACCGGTAAAAAGGTTCCGTCCACGCGGTTTATAAAAGATGCTAAGTGCGCGAAATTGCGGCTCCGTCGCCTCGGCTGATTTATGCGCCTCCCTTCCCCTCTCCCCTCGGGTGTGAAATTTCAAACCTTCCCTTAATACATCTCTCTCGGCGGCTACTTAATTACGCGAAGAAATGAAAATTTATGCATTCGCGCCGTCTGGGAAGTGGCGGCGGATCCACGACCGCGGGTCGTATAGACTGGCGTAAGTTGCGCGTACTCGGGTCCTGGGATACTCGGGAAATAGTAATTTTTGAAGATAAGAGGTATGTTTGTAGTGAAGCTTCCGTAAGTAGGAATCAGCAAGTTATTGCTCATTAGTACAACATTATATATTTAATATTTTCTTCTAAGGTTTATTTATCTTTATTTTACTTGAAAACGTAATAGGATAAACATTACGTGAGTAACTTTAGTTTTTTTGTAACCTGTTTTACAAAAGTTAAATAAGCAGATATATTGACATAAATGTATTTGTTTAATATCTTCCAGTAGACTTCCAATTATTGACTTTCTTTTCATTCTAACTAAATTTGAAGTGCGTGTAATTTAGATAATTTAATAAAAATTATTAAATTAATAAATAAACTAAAGATTGCACAACTTTTACAACTACAAAGTTAAATAATTCCTTAGTATTCTTTTTTAATTTTCTCTGGTAAAAGGAGGTTTTCTGAAGACGTGCAGTTGCAATAATTTTCTGATTCTAGAGAAAGATTGCAATGTCTCATTAAGCTGGAGAAAGGAATTTTAGGAAAAGTAAGAAGTACAGTAAAAGATAAGCACGGGGACTAAAGACTTTTTCCTCGCAAGTTACTTCTTGGTCACACTGGAGTTCGTTCGTCAAGGGATTCTCACGATTCCTCAGCCTCTCAATAGACTGACATTCGCGGGGCGAAAACAAAGTTTTCCCCCGAACAGATTCATCAGCGGGTATCACGCGATGCCGCGGGACTGACATTCAGACACTCCCTCGACGTATATACACTCTACTCCTGCTTTTTTTTTCAACCTTTTATTTTTCTCGCATCTCGAGATGGAAAAGTTAACGAACTTGCCGAGTGTATTACTTTTTTTTTTGTTGCCGTCGTCAAGAGAAAAATCCCGCCGATAGGTGGAAATAGAAATTTTGCTTTTAAATCAAATTTAAATTCCACTTCGAGCAGGTCCTCGTGCAACAATACTCGAATCCGAATTAAACAATAGCTTTGTTTTTGAGCTCGGTTGAAAGCACCGTAGAAATCCCGTTTGAAAGATATAGCTTCGATCGGCCGCGAAAAAAAAGTTTATGCGCCGATCAGCACTGCGGGGGAAAACAATAATTCCCCGACGAAAAATTGACTTTCAATCAGCGGCGCTCGGGAAAATTCGTAAATCCACGCCTCGCCCGAGTCAATTCCAATCTCCGCGGGTGGCAGCGCGCCTCTCTCTCTGTCTCTCTCTCTCTCTCTCTCGCCCTCTCTCTCTCTCTCTGTCTCTGTCTCTCTGTCTCTCTCTGTTTCTCTTTCTCTGTCTCTCTTTCTGTCTCTCTCTTTCTCTGTCTCTCTCTCGCTCTCTCTTTCTCTGTCTCTCTCTATCTGTTTCTCTCTGTCTCTCTCTCTCTCTGTATGTATTTCTCTCTCTCTCTCTCTCTCTCTCTCTCTCTCGATCGCCCGCCGCAATAAAAGTCGTGCGGGGGCGCCGAGACCTCGAGCGGGGGGTACGACGCACAATGCGCCGAGGCGCGCGTATCAATTGGCCGTATTTTGCCTGAAAAGCGCCGATCGCTGTACCCGAGTTTATCAATGGGCATCTCGCGCAGAAGCGACAATTAACAAAAAAAAAATAGGGACGAAACAAAAATATCGCAGCGCGTCAGGACTGTGGCGGTGAAAAAAAGAATTTCGATTCCGCCGGCTATATTTTTGTTTCGCGGGGAAAAAAAGGGGTGAGCGGGTCCGCGGCAATTACGCACTGTGCGGCGAACAATACCGGCGGCGCGCATTGTGCGCGGCATCCGCGCGCGCGAGTCTCGCCCGAAGGACGAGGCGCGCGACGGCGGAGCTCGCGCGAACTTCGAGGGGTAGTTCGAGTGCGCCCCATTGTCCTCGGTGTCGACGTGATTGAGGCCGACGTGTCGGGTAATTGCTCCTCTCGATAAGAATTTGCGCGCGCGCGCGCGCGCGAGAATCTCGGTTATTCGCTGGATCCACGACTTTTCGAGATTTTTCCGCGGATATTGCTTCGATTGTTGGGAGAGATTGTTCTTATTCGCATTTAACGAGGTTTTTTTAACGTGGCTCTTGACGAAATTCAATTACTGCAAAAGATTAAGTAAAATGTATGGGATGTTCTTCAAATATTGAAAAATATTTCAATATTTTTCTGAATATCGGTTGCTGAATAAATATTATGGGGGAAAGCGGGGAATAGCGTTGAATATGTTTCGTTTGCTGCGAAAAATATTTCTTAACAAATTTCATCGACATTTACTTTGGCCTTTTTGTCAAAGTTGCAAAAATATTTAATTAATTCCAATTTATCCAAGGATTTGCTTTTAAGAAAGCATATCCATTTTTTTTTTGCTTTTGGAAATTTATTGATTATTTAAGAAAGTAGATCATTTTGAAATTTATTGAAATAACAATTTGGTATTTTTCTTGATTATTTGTACATTTATATTTGTTTATAATTAATCGGAATCTCCGAGATGGTACTTTTTTGAACCGGATTCTGGATTGGTACTTTTTCAAATCGATTTTTGATTTGGTATATCATGTATTTGGAAGTAACATTTTTAATTAACACTCGATCTAGGGCCAAAATTGGTCACTTTGTACTATTGTAGTTAAAAAAAAAATTTTTAATTTGCAATTATCATGCAAAATACAAAGTGTTCCATCGGCGCTATTCATTTTTTTAACGAAATCCAATTTTCATTTTGTAAACATAAAAAAATTACAATCGAAGCGAAAAAGCAATGAAATCACCGCGACGTTAAAAGATTACAAAGTATACAAAGATTAAAGTGGGTTATCCACGTACTAAACGACGAATATTAAAATTCTCGCATAATCTATTAACTGCACACACGGTCGTCGTAAAAAAATTAATCCCCTTTACTGTTTCCCGCAGCGCCCCCTTTTTTTCCAACGGCGCAAAGCTTTTACCGCGAAAGCCGCTATAAATATTTCATTTGTTAAACCAGCGACCATTAAAAAGGCAAGCAGCAGAAGTCACCGAGTGAATCCCAAATCCTCGCGCGCGTACTTACATCCGGCGAGCCCCTACATCCCGCGCTCTCGCGACGAAAAAAAGGAGAAAGAGAGAAAAGGAGAAGGGAATGGACCGTAGTGGAACGCCAGGAGCGCGCATAAAGGATAGGGGATTCCGCGCTATAACGGGCCGCGGAACAAAACCGTCCGGCAGCCTGAATAAGTGATAAGCAGAGCTGCAGCGGCGTGTAATGGCCGTCGAGGGGGCGGCTGCGCCTGAATTTTTCTTCGGCACACGTGCCGCAATGCGACGACGCGCGACCGAGCAGTCCGCCGGCGCTCGTTCCTCTCGGCACGCGACGACCGCTTCCGCATTCGTCCGGAACCTTCGACGGATCTCGAGTTTCTGCGTGTGCGATTATCTCTCGCTTTTTTTGCGTCTCCTTCGTTGATTTCGCGGATTAGCTTAGCTCGAGCGCAGACTGCAATAATTTTACTTTAAAAGTGTGGTACGCGCGTTTCCGTGACTGGGAAGAAAAGTAAAAATTTCTATTATTTACGACCTACACTGAAAACAAAATTATTGTTACTAAAGAAATCTTACTTGATTCAAGTAACATTTACTTGAATTAAAGTAATAGTTACTTGAATAAACTCAAATTTACTTAAATCAAGTAAAATTTCTTTAGTAACAATGAGCTTTTTTTTCAGTGTATCTTCTCTGTTCTCATTGTAATGTTTATTAACAAAGTTACCGGCTGTTGAAATATTTTGAGATCGTGACGTCATCACGACGCAGTGTATATCTATATCGAAGATCATAACGTGACACTATAATTTCAACGCGTGATATCTTTGTGTACAAATGTTGAATTGAAAAAAGTAAAAATAGGTTTCGATTATTTTTCAGTAATTTGTCAGATTTTCAATAATTTATCATGGTTTTTTAAGATTAAGATTGTGATTCATATATATGTAATGTGATTACAACGACTTTCCAAAAAAGCGACTAGTTTTTTTATGCTTTCATTAAAAAAATGCATCTGGAGCAACAATATTTGATTACAATGATTCCAAAAGAAAATCATATTTTAATTGATAACACGATTATTTTGTTGAAATATTTTGACTATTAGACCTTACTATTTTGGCTTTCTATCTTCTACAGTTGAATTAGTGAAAAACCAATAAAATTTGAGGAACTTGCTCCATTAATTACGGAATAGTGGAGCAATTTTTACTATTTTTTAGTGGAATTCCACTAATTGTAGTGGTTTTTCACTAATTTAACTTCTTTAGATAGTGCATACTTTAAAAAACATTCCTTAAAATTTAAAATGAACTTAAAAACTGATCCCTTTTTATTGGGAAATTAGTACATAAACATTCACTTTTTTTTACTTTTCCCTTAGAACAGAAAGTCGTATTTTTTATTAACTAATTTTGTTCACCTTTTTGACAATAATAAAATATTTAAACTTTCAATTTAAATACGAATTTAATTCTGAACTCGTGCGAATACTATCCTATCTCGATTAATATCGAAACACGAGTCCTCGATAATCCCCTTCCTTAGTTTCTCTCAAACGCCTTCAGCATATCCCGGTCGATGATAATGCAGGCCCAGAAAAGAGCGGCTCCTGTAGTCGGCGACGCGGATGCGGCACCTCGCACACGCGCCGCAACGAAAAGACTGCATTACGCTCGATACGGCCACCTGCACTTTTAGCCACGGCCGCGGGAGCCGCTCTTCCTTGGGAACACCGCCGAAGGGGGCCATGGAAATTAAGCGAGCCTCCCCTCCCCGTCGGCCTCTCCTTTTTTTTTTGTTTCACCACCGGGGTGCGCTTTACACGGCGCGTCGCGGGGGAAACGGCGCGTTTGTTTTGCGGCCGCTAAATTGGATTCTGATGCTAACTCGTTCCGAAGTCCTTTACCGTTGCGTGTTCATCCCGTGTATTTAGATTAAAGCGCGCGGATCTCCTCCCTTTGAACGGCGCTTTAGCGCGCGCCGTGCGGCTACTTTTCGACGTTATTTATTTCGGCTTTCGGGCGCCGCCTGCTTTCATTTCGTTTCATATCCAGCCGCATTATTAAAACGCCCTATATTACGGATATTTAAATTAGATGCCCGACAACATTTTAAATTAAAATTAGCGGTTCTGTAAATAAAATTAAATTTTAAATTGAAGGAGAATAATTTAATAGCTTGAGGTATATGAAAAACTTTGAGGTAACTTTTGCGAATTATTTTTATTTTATTTTTTAAATTGTGTAATATTTTAATTAAGTAAATTGCCTTTACATTTATTTTATGAAAAAGAAAAGCTCGTGTATTCATTTATTTGATAAGGGGCTCGATATAGTAAAAGAACATTTAGCAATTAAAGATTTCTCTTATTTCACAGGAAATATTTTTGATACGGTGAATGAGTGAATAATCACTTAAATAAGTGTATTATTTTGCTAATTTGACTATTTAGAGAGAGGAATTAATTTAGTTTATTGTGAAATTTTACATTTTGAAGTTAAGTAAAGACTCTCGACTAAAATCACTTCAGAATTGGCGAAATTAGATAGGATTGGGAATAAACCTTGTTTTGATGCCTCGTAATGAGCAAGTAATAATTGCTTTAAAAATAATATATAAATGTCTTCTAAAATTAGAGTAAAATACAATATAACTGTAGGCGTTTCGAATCGTATTAATGGGACAGTACATCATACTCCTTAGAAATGTTTCGCTGACTGCTTTAGACATATCCTTTTTCTATCTAAAAATCAACCCCCCGGTTTTTTTAGTTTATTACTTTAGTAAAATTATTTTTCGATATATAAAATTAAATTTTATTTGATTTCCTGGCCTTTTATAACAATTTATCACCTTGAATGTTGCAAAAATACTATAAGGGTGTATTTCACACTATAGAAATGCTTCGTCAATTTTAGGTGATGGATCTAAGTAGGTTAAGATGGTTTTCGTACATAAAGTAACCTTATAAATTTTTTTTAATAAAAAATCTAGTACACTTACGTCTATCTCAATAAAATTATTTTACTCTTATTAATACAGACTTAAATTTGATTCAGACTGAAGGTAATAAAATTTATCAACACGTCTTTCTACAAACTTCGAACAAACAAGATTGAACTCTCTTAGATCGCTAAAAAATATCTGGCTATTACCGGAGATCCTTGACCACACCGGAGAATTTTTCCAAGAAATCCTTGTACGCGCAAGCCCCAATTAATTAAAGCCGCTAACGTGTTATTCCAGCCGCCCTCTCCATCATTGGAAACTTCTTTTTCCTCCTCTCTGTGCAAAATACCAGGCATTGCTTCTTCTTTTCGCTATATATACCTCCACCCTTCAGACACGTAATACAGTTGAAACGTAATACCCGCACGCGCGTCTACTTACTTCCGATCTAAGCAGTCCGAAGCTCTACGAGGCATCTGCTCGCGACATTTCCTTCTTTTTATCGCCGGTGCGCGCACTCGATAAAACGAGTGCACGAGTAATTTAAGACAATTGTGAACTTATTGAGCTTTAAATGGTGTCACAATTCAACTGCGCTTCGAATACTTCAGAGCAAAGTTTAATCTACTTTTCCAGAAGTGCTGACACCAAATGGGGAGGGACTGTAAACGGCTTGAAAGTGTACGTAGCGGATAGCGCTATAAACGTTTTAAGTATTTGCAAAGTGATTATTAAGAGATTCTAAAGTCTTAAAATTTGTTTAAAAAAGAAAGACGCCCGTAAATTGAATATAATCTAATTTTGATAGCTTCCCTTGACGTGAAAAAACAGGTGTTCGCTCGCGCATTTTGCAGCAGATTGATGGGGGTGTATCGAATGGAAAACGTGTATCTATATACATTGCCTACGTCGCAAAAACAGGCTACTCTGTTTTCATTGGGTTTAATGCACAATATAGGTGGGCTCGCCCCGGAGTTTTCTCAGAAAATTGATTTTCCGAGCCAGGTAGTTATTGCGCAGAGAGAGGAAAAAAAAAAGTCATATGCACGGCCACGGAGGAAATTCAAGCGTCAGAGTTTCGCGCTTGCATCGATTTTTCCGAAAGGCGAAAAGAGCTTTTTCCAAGTCATCGCATTTAAAAATCTGAATACAAAATCTGAGCCGCGTAAAGTACTTCAACGGCGAAAAGTGCAGATTTTATAATGGCATTTTAAGTGTTTGTTGGGCTTCTTATTGGAGGTAGAACGATTCGATTAAATGCAAAGGAACATTTTTTTTGTGGATATTAAAAGAATCTGATATGAATTTAATAAATTTATGAGCGATTAATACGGTAATCGTTGATTAAGAAATTATAAATTGATTTCACATTAATTAAATATAGTGTTTACAATGTCACTTATTTAAAGGTGCCTTGTGTTTAAATGGAATGAATAACCCCTCGGCTGTAGGTTTATTTCACACTTAACTTATTTTGAACTTTGGGTTATTTATCATGTAAAGATCAAATTGTTTTATTTTTCGAAAGGAAATCCCTTCTTTAACTTCGGATTTTGAAAGATCAACTGCATTGTGATTCTGTCGAGTGAAAATAATCGATAGATCCTTCGAATAAAGGTGACACCTAAAAAACAGCTTGCATCCTGAATAATTTATATTTTTAACTAAAAAATAAAAATGGAACTAGCGTCTTTTAAAATTCCTAAAATTTTTACTCAATCAGTTGATAAAATCAAAAAGTAACGGTCCACCTCACATCAATTTCAAAGTTCTGCATTTACTTCTCAATTCTGCTGAAATTGAAAAAGTTTTTTTGCAAGCCCCAGTTACAATAAATCAGGATATTCACTAACGAAAAATTAATATTTATACAAATCCCACGATAATCGCATTAAACAGCAGATATTACACTCGAGCGATTCGGCGCGAGTAGGCCGTTTAAAGAGGCCGCAAATCAAAAAAGTAATACGGATACTAACAGCAAATCACGGAATTATTTTACCGCGACGACGGCGACCCGCTGAGTCGCCGCCGCGGCCCCTTGCGAATTTTTCCCGCGAGCGCCGCGGAGATTAGTCCGGAAATTTAATTGAAAACCGGAAATGTCCACAATTAGCGCGCGATCCCCCGCCGGCTTAATTAAAGTTTCGCGCGCTGCTCCTTTTCAAAAAGTCGTGCGCACAATGATTTAATTATTTCGCGAGTGGTGCACTCGTGGGAGGGGGAGGCTGCGGCGAGCGAAGCCCGGGCCGTCCGACGTGGCGGGATCTTAATTGAAATTGGAGTTCACGGACGGTAACGGGTCTGCAGTTTATGGGGCTCGTTTCTTCGAGCTTTACCCGTTTTTCCACTGTTTACTCGACGAGTGCCATTTAAATTTTCGGGATACTCCAACGTGAAAAGAACCGGCGCTGGATCCCCGCAATTAGTGGCATTCGCGTGGCTGGTTAATCAGTATTCGCACCTGATGGTTATTTTCTCGTATAATTAACTGGTAATGTATAAAGCTAAGTTCGTGATGCGTTTTGTTTCTATTTAAACATTATTCTGGAAGCAACATTTAAAAGAGACTACACGAAGTTGAATAATCTACATGAAGATTTTACTTAAATAAGTGATTATAGTCATCTTTTGTTGAATTCAATTATTGTAAGTGAGAGACTTTTGACGTAAAATAAGTGATTATTCACTTATTTAAGTAAAATTTTATTTATTCAACATTGCAAGGGATGATCTCTGCTCAATTCAATTTGCATCAATAATTTTTTTTTCAATTCTTGGTGAGAAGTTTATATCAGTAGGTGTGCACTATTAACTTTTATAAATCTTTGAAATAAAGCGCAATTTTTCGATGAAATACCCATATGAATATACCTTTCACAGCAACCTGTATGAAAAAGAATAGAGGAACCCAAACTGCTTTTTTTTATTTGAGAAAGCATAGTACCCCAAACATACGGCGGTGCATCTGCATGCTAGAGCAACTATAAATTTTAATTTGCGACTCCTAGTTTCAAAAAAGTGGAATAAGCTTGATATTGATTATAATAGTTGTAATGATCTTCTGACATGTAAAACTAATTGTAAGTCGAGAAATTATCGAAATATTATTAAATACGTTGAAATCATGATGGGCTAGTTTTTGAAAATTTAACGTTACATTCTCGAATAAATGACCTAACTTATTGTCTACAAAATAACGTAAAATAAATTCAAACGTGCATACTAAATATTATAAACAAATGAAAACTAAAGAAAAAGATCAATCGATGTAGTCTCATGTGTATACTATTCGGTCAATTTACGCGATAGACGTTAATTAACTACGGCTTTTCGAGAGGAATTTATCGGGCTTTTGATTTCTTTGTTTGGAACTTTGCCTAATCTTCTGGCGCTGTCAAAATGTAGCGGACACCGCGCGCGTTCACGGTCCTACCGGTCGCCCGGCGCGTAACATTGCCGCTCCTCTCCGTAATTGATTCGTTAACATGCATGAAGCCTGTCGGCGATTGTTTGCCTCGGACCTCAATACCTGTATATTGCAGCCGGCCTGCGAATCTGCGGCTATTTCGTAACGCCGCGCGTGGCGCGTCGCACTCAATTTTCTCCCCCCCCTCCCTACTACCCACAAGAAGTTGCACATCATTTTTAAAATCTGTTCCACCGTTATTGCTTCCTACCCAAGGAAGCTTCGCAGGAGTAAATGTTTGAACTATTGTTAATAAAAAAATGTATTTTTAGAAAATGTTTGATGGATGTTCGTATGTGTGGTTGTGTGAGCGTTCGTAAACGCCTGCATCTATTTGCTGGATTTTAATCTACAAAGATATTCGTTTTTTTTTGTATCAATTGGGGAAAAATTCACTACACCGATTTTCAGGCGCTGCTATCGCTCTAGTTGGAGGGTAGCAGACGGTCCGAAAGTTTCCGAGTACATTTTAAGATAAAATCAATTGCATAAAAATGCATCTGTCAATATTATATTCAGTAATTTATAGTGACATTTAATTACAATAATTAAAAAAAATGTATTTTAAATGATTACATGATTTTTTTAATTTCTTATTATCAGTCAAATGGTTAGGTAGTAATAGCCATATCCAGTCGCCTAATTTCACAGGTGTTAGAGCAACTTATAAATAAAACTGAGAGCTGACCCGTTATTGGGAGACATGATCGATTGTCCACCTGGCGGCAAATACATTAAGTAATATTATCCTTTGTATCTAGACTCAATAGCGCGATTTAATTTAAAAGAGTATATACATCGAATAAAAATACTCGATGTAAACGACACGAACATTTAGCGGTATTTTAATATCCCTCTAGAGGGTTAATAATAAAAATTAATTTAACATTCTTAAAAACTAAAAAATCTTCAACCGCTCTCAAATTATTTAAACTTTGTTTTTCTCTTTGCTTTCACTTCGATTGTACAATTATTAATTTTGTATTCAATCTCTTGAAATAGCCAATTAGCTTTAGCATAAATTGGCCAGATACTTACCAAAACTGGTCAGTTTTTGGCCAGTCACCGGTCAAAAATTGATTTTACATAACCTTATAAGTTTAACCTTTTAGAATTTTCAAAATTAGAAGCCGGGATATACCTCGATCGAGTATCTCCGTCGGTACTCCAATTTAAACGCGAAAGGGGTTGAGTACTCCGGCTTCGCAGCGAAAAGCATTCGCAAGGCCGTTGTTCGCCGTGACTCCGCTATCGGCTTGTATGGCCGCCCGAGATGCTTCGCGTGACATCCGCAATCTGGATATCGCGGTGGTGTGCGATCGTTAAAGTTGATACGAGGCGTCGCGAGATAGGGCGATGCAATGCGCGCGAGCAAATAACCGCAAGATGAACCCGTTTGTGCAACCTGATTTTCCGGGGATCGATAGAAATCAACGCCGCAGCTTTACGTTTATGCGCTGTTTGGCAAAAATATGTTCGAGAATCGAAAATCGAACGGACGAAGTGCGATTTTCATGCGCCTGGGTATAACCGTATTTATCCGATGCTGTTTTGCGTTTACGGGGTGAGTGCATATACTTTTATGTAGAGCCTTTATGTTGGTTTTGGAAATTTTCAACTTAACTGTAAAATGGGAGCAGAAAATTCTATAGTAACATTCATAATATTTTATCTAATTATTACAAGTAACCAAGTAACATTTGAGTTCAATGATTTTTTTAAAAATCTCCATTCACCTGATAGCCTAGGTGTTAGAGTGGCTTATATATAAAATGGAGAGAGCAGACATGTCATCTAGAGATGGAGAAATCTAATTTAATTAATATTAATTAATTTAAACATTAATAATTAATCAAGATATTTAATTTTGTAAATCCAATTGATTGCTAAAAATAAAACAATATAAATTTCATTTAATAATCACACATTTTCATGGACTTTTTGAAGGTTGGTTATCGATTTTAATGAGTACAACTGATGTAATTATATTAATAGCTGTGCAATGTTTCGATACTCATTTTTGTACTCATATCTCCATAAAAATAAAATGTTTCAGTGCTTGATAAGGATAGTTAACCAACTATCGAAACGTTTAATTACATCAGTTGTACTCATTAAAATCGATAAACAACCTTCAAAAATTAAAGTGCATAATTTCTCATCTCGTAATAGAAAAATTATTTTCGTCTAATAGAAGATGACAAAACTTACCTGTAAAATATTACCATATATTATCATCTAGAAATGTTCCCTGGTAGAAAATTAAACAGTATCTGATCAGAATATGATAGATTTTCTGGTAATTGATCAGCTTCTGATTAAAA
>UXGC01002308.1:0-12473 GCA_900480045.1 Eurytoma adleriae
AATTTAAACTTTGATGAACTTATTTCATGGATGAGGAACGAACTTGATATACTGGAATGCCGTAAAACAGAACTTTCCCATATTTCCAGAGAAATTAACCATCTTATTTATGCAATCAGATCTCTGGCAAATTCTCGCCCATTTTCAGCGTCTGTTCGCCTGAACCAAGATTCCAGTTTACTTTCAAGCTCCAATCTATGCCAGAAGAATCTTTATTCAATTTTATCTCATTTACGTAATTGCGGGCTTGCTGAGGAAGGTTTTCCGGGGAAAGATCTTTCAGAAGAGCAAAAACAAGCGATTCTAGCGGTAAAGAATTAAGTACCTGAAGAAGTGACGGATAACGGGTAAAAAATAAATGTTTAAGTGCTTTGTCACCCTTTAAAGGTTCAAAAATTGTGGCGTGCTTTTTCCGATATTCATAAATAATTATTTCAAGCAGTAAAAATAGATAAGAGTGAATTTTTGCGCTGTCGTGATTACCCTCTTTTTTCACTAACGAGTTTTCAGCAAATTCAGAATTATAAGCGGGAAAAACCGCTTTTTGAATATCAGTAAATAATTTAGCGTAAACAGACATAAGTTATCTCTTGGTTGTTGTAGAGAACACCAAGAATACCACTGCCGCCTGAAGTGGTAAAACATGCAGGCATCAATAACCGTGTGGAGTAACGCACAAAAATAAAAATGCTGTTTGTTAGTTAATTTTCTATGTCGTAGCAACCAGCGGTTAACTATTGTCACACTGGCCAGGGGAGTGATGATAATGCTGTTAGTTAACCGCTTTTTATTCGAACTGATGGGTGGGTTCACTCCCTCCCTTAACGGGTGACCTAATAGTTGGGGGGATCACAATCTGGTGACGACTGAGTATTGTGAGAGAAATACCGGTGTAACAGTGGGAGTGATGACAGCCGGAAAGACGGCATCCTTAACACATAAGGCCATTAATACAAGGGTTTCGTTTGTTGTACATACAGGTAAATAAGGTAAGTGTTAGTGGTCTTAATTTTAGAACAAAAAACCTGACCTTATTAGAGTCAGGCTGCCAAAAACTGGCCAAATACCAGGGAAAATATTTCTATCAACAAACACACAACAGTAAAAATATAACACAATATGATTAAATAATGATTAAAATTTATGCAAATTATGATAAAGATCATTAGTGATTACTTTTTATTCCTTTGCTCATATGCTGTTTATGTCAGTTATCTAGTGCCAAGGGAATATGCACTGTTGCACGATGTCACAGAAGCTTATTATCTATCCCACTTAAAGCACTACTGCCTAAATATAAAAAAATTGAAAAACGTATTGATGGGGTTATTCGTAAAATAATTTAATAAAGTAAAATAAATATATAAATAAAAAAAGCAATTAAATAATTATTAAAAATAACTTTTAAATACACATGGAATTAACTCTTAGTGGAGGATTTATGTAATTAAATAATGGGGGATAAGTTATGAGTCGGCATTATATTGATAATAAATTTAAATATCATCAAACAACTGTTCACTGTTTAGAAAAAGGCATGTTCGCTATTTATCGAGGGGAATTAATTAAAGTCATTAAATTAGCAAAAAAGAAATTAACCAACAAAGGCTTTATATATGAATTTGATATAGAAGGAGGCAATGGAAAATTAATAGAAAATGGCGGCAAAAGAATAGCGGTTATAAAAGATGAAGATACCAAAAAAAGATATTTAACCTGGTATGTTTAAGGAAAACCAAACATGAAATTACTTGAAAAATGTGAAAGAGAGACAAAACAGGTCAATTATTTTGGCATTGAATTAACGGTTGATGCTGATATTAATTTTTTAGCTACAGATCAAGATGGTTATGTTTATGGATATTATTGCAAGCCTATATTTGTTGATAAAAATGGCATTTGGGTACCAAAACAAGATTTTATGACACATCCTGTCGCAAAAGTCGATCTTGGCGATAAAGACTGGAAAGAAACGTTGGTCGAGGTATAAGTGAAATTCAAACATCTTATGCTCGATCTGGAAACCATGGGCACACAATCTAATGCAGCGATTATTGCTATCGCTGCTGTTCCCTTTGAACCTTTAACCGGTGAAGTTTGTGAAAGTCTGTTTTATGAAATCGTTGATTTGCGTAATCAGGATTTATTTGATCGTCATATTAGTGGCGACACCGTCCTTTGGTGGTTATCGCAGTCTGATAATGCGCGCCATAAAATAACGCAAGCTCAAACTAAATCATTACCGGATGTACTGATCAAGCTAAATTACTTTGTTATGCAGGAATGTAGCGATCAAGTCCAGGTTTGGGGGAATGGTTGTTGTTTTGATAATGTCATTTTAAGGACCGCTTTTGATAATTGTGACATAAAACCATTCTGGCATTTTCGTCACGATCGCGATGTTAGAACGATAGTTGAACTTGGTCGACAGGCAGGCATTGATTCTAAAAACGATTTTCCTTTTGCCGGTGTTGCGCATGACGCACTCGATGATGCACTTCATCAGGTTAACTATGTGTCAGCTATCCACCAGCATTTAATAAAAGCTATTCCATAGAAGTCAGGAAAGTAACAATGAATACCCTATTCTTATTAATGGCCGAATATGAAAGTTCACAGATTCCTCTGAGTGTTGTTGCTGAAAAGTTTCTTAACCTCTCACCGGCCTATGCCAACAAGAAAGCAAGTCTAGGAGACCTGCCTTTTCCAACCTATAGAGATAACAGCCAGAAAGCGCCTAGAATGGTCGATATACGAGACTTAGCAGAATGGATAGATAAAAGTAGGAAGGATGCGAGAAAACAATTTATTAATTTAAAATAACTTCATTTTTTGTCCATTCTATTTTAGATATTTTATGATTTTCTTCCTATCAAAGATAAGAATATTTTATAAAATCCAGATAAAAAATCATAATAGTATCTGGATTTCAAGGCGTTATTAATTAAATCAAAATCAATAAGGTCCGTGCAAGCCTGCTTTACGTGCATTGCTTGGATCACATAAACTTAAATCTACAAGAGGATTAGCTTGTGATACAGTGTTGGGTGAAAGAGCTGCTGCACAGTCAGCACCATTAGGTATTTTCTCTTTAGGAACATCAGCAAAACTTTGCGTATTGATAAAAATAATAGAAAGTAGAATAAATAATCTAGCTTTAAACATAGCCGCTCCTTAAAATTACTTTAGCAATCTAGAGAAGATACAACTATAAAACATCAGCAATCAAATTAACAATTAATTTACAATATTTGAGAATTTTCTGTTATTCATATATAGAATAATTAAAAATTATTGAATTCATTATTTTTATATAGTTAAAATAAAAAATTCCATTACTCTTTAAAATATATAAAGAAAATATTTTTAGGAATCATATTTAAAATAATTTCACACATCAACACACCAATAGCACACCACAAATTTGTAACTAACTGATTTTTATTAGCCGCTGATCCTATCAAGCATCGGTGCCACGCTAAAACGGTGGTGGTTAGAATAGCCTGTTGAGGCCGTAAATTCGTTGTCTGGCGTTAATTTTGGGTTAGTTGTGTTATCGTGCATTTTTCGCTGTTTTGGTATGTTGTTTTTTCTTGCCTCTAAATGGCATCACTGGCTTCTAACAACCATTATAGAGAGGGTTTATTTCATTACTCGCTGATTATACCATAGAGAAACATCTATATGTGGGATGGCGCTATACAAGCATTGCCATTTCAGACTTGCAACCTATTAGAAAGTTCTTAGCTACCGAGGTTTAGGTTATTATGTTTTGAGAAAAAAGCGCAAGCTAATTATTCAAAACTAGCTTTAGTAGCGAGAAAGTTGTTTAGGTGACATTTAAAATACCCGTTGGCGATGGCTAGCTGAATAAAGAAGTTTTTTATATTATAAATCTGGAATAAAACCCTCATTCTGCAATGAATTAATAATTACTCTATTCTCAATTGCGCTCACCGCAAAATATTAGATTATCCATTCATACATTCAGAGGAAATCATAGAACTTCGGTTCCCTGCATAGCGGGAAGTTTCTAAACATCATCTGGTGTGAAAACTTATATAAAAAATTAAAAAAATTTTATTTATGACATTTTGTTGCATTTACATAAATACCATTGAATTGTTAAAAATTAATGATGAAAATGTTTTTTTTATTTAATCATCAGAGGATAAATGTGGAAAATTTTATTCAAAAGCTGATACAAGTGCAGGAGAAATCACTATTCCTCATTAAAATAGCCCCTAACCAAGCTTATTCCACCTCTTCTTAATTCGAAGAGGTTAATTTAATTAAGACTGAAAATGTTTTTTAATATAATCATCAGAGAAAAAATTATGAAATCGTTTTTCAAAACATTGACAATTATCTCCCTTTTCGGACTCAGCTTTTTTTCTTTAGCTAAGAATAGCGATATGAATAATACAGTTTTACATGGAGAAAATTTAACTGATGCAAATTTAGCTCAAGCAATTTTAACTGAAGCAAATTTGACTCAAGCGAATTTGGCTGAGGCAAAAAAGAATTTATGTAAGTCCGCTGAATATAATTTTACCCCCTTTTGTATCGACTAACAGAAATAACCAAACAAGTTTTGCTCCCTGCTTTTTGCGCACCACTTAGCTAAACTAAACCTACCTCTTCAGTTAAAAAAGAGGTTATTTAGATTATTGGCTGTTTTTATTGCGTGTCAATTAAAATAATAACTGCTATAGAGTTAATGGTAACTACAAAGATACTAATCTATCTTTTTATTTATAAACCTATCTTAACCGTTTCTCTTGCCAATACTGTGCTGCTAAAATTTTAGGTTGATATTTAAGACAAAATTAAATTCGCTTCGTGCTAAATGTTAATTTAAATGATTTTACATTGTTAAAATTTAATAAAAATATTAATCAAGTTGATTTTTAGTAAATTAAATTGATTTTAATATTAACTTATCTAATATAAGTGAAAATTTTCATTTATAAGGAAAAAAGATGAACAAATTAGGTAAGGTATTAATGACTCTATTTTTTATCGCGGCCAGTGACTTTACATTTGCAAATCCAACTGATTTAATTGCTCCAGATCTCAATGATCTTCCATTAAATCTTCCTGATCCCTGTATTGAATTATGTGATAAAAATCGTTATATACCTTGCTCAAAAATGGAAATTAATTTGTCAACTCTAGATAAATAAGCTATATCCCGTTAAATTTATAACCAATAAAAATAGATATACCTCTTTCACCAATGATGAAAGAGTTAAATAATAAACCTATTTCTATTTTATTATCGATATGTTGATTTTTATTATGTTTAACTTATTGAACTCAGCATTTATTAAAATCATCCGAACAAAATTTATATCAATTATACTTAAAAAATATATAGGAGATAAAAGTTTAAGATATAACAAAATAAATAAGAGCAGGCGAGTTACTCAAAAGCAATCTACTTATTTAACATTATTTAATAAAATCTTCTATATTTTTAAATATTACTTTAGTTGCTAATTATTAGCGTTTAAAATTTTCTCAATACCATGAATGATTAAAAAGCACCCCAAATGGTGTAGAGTAATTATTGGTAAAATTGATTAACAAAGACAAAAATAAATTTTATTTTGTTAAGAATAAATCTTTATTTTTCACCACTTATATAACTTATTAAAGTACCCAAAGGTTTAACTTTATTTCTGACTTTATCTAATAATTCTTTCGGAAATAAAGAGGCATAGCTTCTACTTTCTGTCGATTTACCAGGTAACATATTCTGCAATTGTGTTTTACATTTTTTACTTTTATCGGGTACAGATTTGTCAAGAATCTTTAATAACAAACCTTCAAGACATGGCTCTGAACCTACTAATTCTATATTATTGTCTTTTGCTTCGTTTATTTTTTCTTCTGTCCACGCTATATCTGTATCGAGCAAAACAACAATTTCATCGTATTCACGTTGTTTCTTATATGATATCGCTTCGTCGATAGGACCATTTGGAGCTTTTCCACCTGCTGAAATCAGTCTAATACTGGGTCCGGCAGCCGTAGAATATAAGATCAATATATTATGCAATATACTTACCTTTTAATACATGGTTCCTGGCATGATGGACATGCATAGGATGATGTTGCCAAAATATTACTTAATCAAGGTTTAGATGTTCATACTCTAACCATCGCAGGCCATAGTTTACAGGCAGAGTTTAGTACCAGCCATGCTGATTGTGTCGATTCTATTGTTGAATATGTAAGGCAACATGATTTGAAAGATCTTGTTGTGTTAGGTCACAGTTTTGGTGGCACTAATGTTCAACGCCTAGCCGAAATAGAAGCACCCCGTATAAAACATTTGGTTTTTCATAATGCATTTATTTTAGGTGATGGAGAATCGCTTTTCGATACACTTCCTCCTCGCTACCATAAGATTTGGCAAAAAATTACAATTGATAAAAAAATAATGCTACCTTTTGCTATTTTTAGAGAATTATTTATTGGTGACGCAGAATTAAAAAAAGCAAAACAAGTTTATGATAATTTTTTAACATCAAGTTGCGCTGCCAGCCATTATGATAAGGTTCCGTTGAAAACATTTGCATCTCTTATTATTCCTCGTAGCATAATATATTCATCAACAGACAATGCACTGCCAGCGGGTGAATATGGTTGGCACCCTAAATTTAGTGATCGTCTTAAGTTTTATCGTTTTATTAGTTTGCCAGGCAGCCATGAGATATTATTTAATAATCCACAAAAACTAGCTAAATGTATTATTCACGCAAGTAGACCCTAATTTTTTTATTCATTGAAAATAAAACTAAAAATAATACATATAATAAAATATGTATTATTTAAAATGATTTTAATAAAGTAAGTTAAATTAAACTTAATGAGGTAAGTTCGATTTACGTGCATTAAGTGGATCACATAAGCTTAAATCTACATTAGGATTTACCTGTGATCTAGTATCAGGTGAAAGAAGCGCAGTACAGTCTCTACCAGTAGGTAGTTTATTTTGAGGAGGATCAGCAAAACCTGGTATATTGATAAAAACAAACGAAAATAAAATAAATAATTTAATTTTTAACATATTTGCCCCTTAAATTAGAGTTACAAATGTGATTACAGGAAAACATTATTATAAAAGGCAAATAATAAATTTAACAATAATTTTACATTGTATAAGATTGTTCCGAAGCGGGTAAAAAACACTAAAATTTATTAGATTTATTTTCTATTTAAAAATATTGATATAACAAGATAGCCTAGTTGTTTTTTCTACTAGGCTGAAAATAATGTTTAAAAATAACTAGTTGTAATTAAATAGCTAATGCGCTTAGCAAATAGACAGAAACCATCATTTTACATGTTACTTTCATCCCCTTTTACAAATACCAATAATTAACTTGAAATTATTTTCTTGCCAATGTTATTGAAATGTTAAAATTATGAGCTAATATATATTCCAAGTTGCATTTTACTTTGGAGAATAATTTATGAAATCATTATGCTACTTATTTGCTAACATTTTGATTTTAGGGTTCAACTTAGTTTCTGAGGCTAATGCCGGTAATAAACCAGCGGAGTGCTACGACACGAAGGTGGATAATTTATCGCCTGCAGAAGAAAAAGCCAAAATCGATTGGTTAATAGAGAATTGCGAACTCCAAAGAAGTGAAGCAGTAAATAATCGTTTAAAAATTTTAAATGGTATGATAAATGGCGCAGAGGATAAAACCATCAGCCAAGCAAATTAATTTTCAATTATTAAATTCTTTTGACTGTTATATAGGTGCAAATACCATATTTCTACGGTGTTAAGCTAGCCTCTGAACCAAAGATAATTGTGCTCGTAGCTAGCCATTAATCCTATGAATTTTATCTCATCCATTATGATTAGAAATGTTATCAATTTAATTTTAATCCATTTATTAAAGAATGTTCATTAAATATTAATTTATTGTATGTTGTTAATTGTGATTTTCATTTATTGTTGGAGGATAAATTATGAAACCATTATGTAAGATCCTTTCTACTACTGCTCTTCTAGGATTTAGTTTTATTGCTGTAGCTAAAGATTCCTCGCTTAAAAACACTATTCTTGTCCCAAAGGGTAACGGAGAATATGTAAGAGTATCATCCACAACTATCAATAGGCCAAACGTAAAAAATGCTGTTGATATTTGCTGGGAAGATCCTCTCAAAGGCCCAAGTTGCTTTAATGGTGATACAAGAGAAGTATATCCCAATCCTGAAAAAACAAAAAAATCTGACTAAAGATATATCTGTTTTAGCCTTTAAAAGGATAGAGAAGCTCATCCCCGAGCGCTGTAATCTACTAATATTTCGATTGTTTCATCAAAGCCACGGCGAGCGATACAGGCAACTATGCAAATGATCTGCGCTAAAGGATGGGGTTTAAGATCAACTTTAAAGGTTAAAACATTGATGTACCCAGCTAAATGAATGTATTTCTAGATAGTGATAAGATGGTTGAAAGTAAAAAGGCGTGTTTGTTACTAGATTGCAATTTAAAGAGTACTAATTGCGCGTTTAGCTGATCTAATGACAAAATGAAATATTGTTAGATTAACTAGGATACAAAATGTAAAAACATTAATATCTCTGACAAACTATGACAATTAAAACGGTTAAACGGGCCAAAACTAATAGCAGTAGCGAAAAAGTTAATTTAAATCAATAATAAATTGGTAAATAAGAAAAACCCGCTAGTATCATTTTATAATAACATATAGAATTGGTTAATTATTATCAACAATAATGTTATATCTACATAGAATAAAAGTAAAGAGATAAACACAAAAATCATGCAATTTTATTGTTTCGCTAAGATAGTTTCTATTATTTATTAAAAAAATAAATTATATTTATCATAATTTTTTTCAAAAATTAACTTATAAAATAACTTTTAATAAATATAGAATATAATAATAATAAAAGATTTATATAATTAAAAAATTATGGAATCAATATCATATTGATTGGCATTACGATGTAATAACATTACAAAATCAAACTGAGTAAATGGATTATTTTTTATGTTAACAAATTCAAACTATACAAAAAAAACTAACAAGAAACATAATATATAAATGTGATATTGGTAATAAAAAAGAGTTACTGTTCAATAAAGGTAGATACAAAACAACCTATTTAGCCAAAATAAAATTTTTATAAAACCCTATGCATAATATATCTAAGGAGAATTACAATGAAGTTAATTGAAATATGTGAACAAGAGACAAAGCAGGTTAATTACTTTGATGTCGAATTAGTTGTTAATGCAGATATTAATTATTTGGCTACTGACCTAGATGGTTTTATTTATGGATATATCTTTAAACCAGTAATAGATGATAAGCATAATACCTGGCAGCCGTCACAAGAATATACTCCGCATCCTATAGCAAGAATTACTTTAGATAGTAAAAACTGGAAAGATACACTTGTCAATGTTTAAATAATATTTTGCTGGTAGCATTAATCATATCTATGATGTGCTCCAGCATTTATTAAAAACAATTTAAAGCTAAAAAGTAAAATACGCAGTTATTAATTAAAGATATATAAAATTTAGAATTAAAAATTTATTAATTTTTTGATACAAATGATATCAGTTTTAGATAAAAATTTTTTCCATTACAAATCAAAAAGTTCTCTTAAGCCACATTTTTCTAAATGTAGCAGTACTTAATCTCTAAAATAAGAAAATTCATCGCGATAATTAACAAATGTTAAAGCTGTACCTGATAAACCTGGATTGTAGAGTTGTTCTATTCCATTAACAATGTCATTCGGTGTCCCGACCAAAGGATAACCCCCATGATCGGTTGGAAATTTAGAACGATACAAATTAAATTCTTCTATTAAAACAACTTTCGAATTGTTTGCTAATAATTTAATAATATGATCTACCGCTTCCCAATCTGTATTTTGCTGTTAATAATAATGAAGATACTCTTCTGCTTCTTTATACGTTGGCCGACAAACAACATAAGAATCAAGATATAAAATTAAACGGTTTTTTTCTCTTTTGTAATTTTTCTTGCTTTTGTATTGATATAATATCTTGTCAAATTGATTTAAATCTAGTGTTAACATAAATAAATAATTTACCTTTCGAATAGCAAAATCTTTACCAAAGGTAGCACCTGCCCTATTAAAAATAGGAATATTCTTTTGTAATGGCAATGGAACTCTATATACTTTTTAAATTTAAAAAATTTCCTATTTCAAGCAAAAGCGGTTTCGGTTCGCCATAATTTTTTTATTATATCAAGCCATTCTTGAACATGTTAATAACAATCTTGATGACTAAAAATAACTCTCCGCCTAATGCTTCATATTCCTGTCTATTCCAGCCACATACCATATTTAACCCAACATGACCAACACTTATATGATCCATCGTCGCTAACTGCTTTGCGAGAATAACAGGATTATGCAAAGAAGTATGGATAGTGGAAATCACCCCGATTCGCCGCGTAGCAGCTAATAATGTAGAAGGCCAACTTACTGATTCTAAAACATTACTATGAAAATGCGTTTCTCCATCATATCCCATCCAGCGACTTAATGTTAATAAATATTCAAGCCCGGCCTCATCAGCAAGTAGGGCTATTTTAAGATTATTTTCCCAGGAATTTAGCCAACTTTCTTTTACTGCTGTCATGGCTAGGCCACCAGAGCAATTAATAGAAAAAAGACCCAATTTAAATTTATTATTATTAAATATAGGGTTAGTGTTATTCTGCATAAAAAATCCTTTTTAATAAGAAAGATATATTAATATTTAGTGTTTTTGATAAAATATTCGTAAAAATTCAAATCAAATATATCTTATATAATTTCTTTATGCTAAAAATGATATAATCTACTAAATAATTTTAACATTATAGTAAATTTGTTATTTCGAAACTAATTATTGCTCATTTTGCTTTATTTTATTCCAATCATCAAATCAAAAATTATTATTTTATTTACAGGATAATTATATTATTACTTTAGTTAAAAATGATCTACTATTAAATATCGTTTTCTATAACAATGAACAGGATAAATTATGAAACAGTTACTTGTAAAATTTACTATCTTTTCTTTTATTATATTTATCTCGAACACAATTGAAGCTCAAGTTGATATTAAACATTGGATAAATAAAGAAAATGGTTTACCCTGTTCGGTTGATATCGATTTTACTAAATGCTACTTATCTGAAAATAATAAAACAATTCTAGTCAAAAGCGCTAATTCCGATGAAAATAGTATTGAACAGTACTGGGAGGAGACTATACAATAAAACTATTTTATCTAAAATTACTCGTTTGAAGGATATAAAGAAGTTTATTTCCTTATATCCTAATTATCAGGCAAATATATATAATGAAATTTTATTACATTTGCTGATAAAAACACTAGAAAATAAAAATCGATATATTTTATATGAAGTAGTAATATTATTAATATCCATGACTTAATCACATACTATTTTATTTATAAATTGTCAAAATTAAGTGTTATTAAATTATTTTGTTAGTCACAGTAAATAAAATCTATTTCATCTTTTCCTACTTAATTATCAAATCACTTTTTAATGCTTAAATGGAAAAATAGATAAATCAGACGGAAACATTTAATAATAGTTATTACGCAAACGAGAAATTTGTCGATTACATAATCTATTTTACCGCTAGTAATAAATTATACCAACAGCATAAGTCACAAAGCTAATCCTACTTTTACCAAGAGATCTGTTACTACAGCATTGTACTATCCCCTCTACAGAGTAAACCATAAATGACATACTGACACAGGAGAAATAATGGACAGACTAAATTCATTTAACATAGTTAAAAATAACCCAGCAACATCGAAAGATCCCGATGAGCAAACCCATATTCTACCTAAGTACTTTGTATCAGAAGAAAAACCTATTATTGAAAGTTCGACTGATAATCGAATAGATAGACAAGTAAAAAAAGATATTTCAACCGGAAATTACAACCAAGAAAATATTAGAATATTATTTCAATCACCGGACGATCTTAATGGTACCTTACGCAACACATCACTCTACCCTGAACAGGCGAAAAACAATGGTTGGCAAAGACAAGAAGCGATTGCTAAAAATGAAATTCGTATTGTCGCCACAAAAATGGAAAAATTTTCCCCAACAACAGCGTCTATATTATATAGAGGATTATCTATACCCAGCGCCGAATTTCAAAAAATACAAGATACTGGTTACCTACAAAATTATGCATTTGCTTTTTTTTCTTCAAATAGAAATGTTGCACAATACTTCGCTATGCAAAGTGGTAGCCAAAACGATAAGAAAATTATATTTCAATTAACAATCGCTAATAAAGCTGGCGAAGAACTACAATTTCGCATTGGTAAGGTTGATTTTGCTGCTTATACTCTTATTGTTCAAGACAAAAATAACTATTTTAACAACTAACGTA